>CAEFZX010020134.1:0-12400 GCA_903066825.1 Alfaro cultratus
GGGCTCACCACAGGTAGCACACGGCAAACGAATGGACACATGCACAACGGACTGGCAAACATCAGACGAGGACCCGACAACAAACAAAAGACAACGGAGGGACTAAATACACGGGGAGGCAATCAGGGAAACAAGACACACCTGGGAGTAATCAAGGGGAGGACAGGACAACACGGAGAGCACAGAGACACAGAAAACTTGAAATAAATACACAGAAAAACATGGAACATGACAACAAGAAAACAGCAACAACATATAATAAAAACAAAGCATGAAAGGATTCGCAAAAACAAAGTAGTCAGAGAATTCATATGTAAATCACTGTGGATCCAAAATATGGAATGTTTTGCCTGGTAAAAATAGAATGTCACCCGATTTGCAAATTCTTGTTGGTCTTGATTGAGAAAACAAATTAAAATATATATATATTCTATTGTGAGGAATAAAAACAGGATTTGAAAACATTTGCCAAGGTTAAAAAAATGATTAGTCACAGATTTGGAAGCCATTTACGATGAAGAATGCAAAAAGCGAGTTTATTGAAAGACATATACTTCGTGTTTAACCGAACTTTTTCCACTGTAAAAAGATTTTAATTTGGCATAATAATTTTGCTTTATTAATCCAAGTTTGGATACCTAATGCAGGCGAAGTTTGTATCTCTCTTGAAGTGCAGTAGAACTGGAAACTGAGGCAGTAAATATAAAAAGACAAAAACTGCACGATAACAGAAGGTCAGGAAACTGGCGCCTCAGTTTCAGCTGCAACCTATTCTTGAAAACAACAGACCAGTCCCTAACTGGGTTTAGTTTTTCAATTTAAAATTCACATAAATGTGTTACTTCTCAATCAGGGTCCATTTCATGAAGTCCTCTTATAAACCTTTAAAGAACAACAATCCAGCTGTGGTCAAATTAATCTAAAGTATAAAAAAAATAAAAATTAATGAAAAAGCAAAGCTCTATCTGCTCAACCAATTAATCTTTATTTCGCCTCCACCTCCCAGTTAATTATTTTTTTATTTAGCTTACAAATAGCTGCTGCCACTACACCATTTCAGGCAGCACTGCAATAGGTTTGAAAACAGAATAAGAGCACTGAGATGCTTTTTTCTGTGAAGAAAGGGCAAAAGAACTAGTGATATAGGCACAGATATTGAGGTAAATAATGACCGGATGATCTAAAACAGCTTTATATTAATGTAAAAAAACACCAACAGGTAAAGGTTAGGGCAAGCATGAAGAAGGAATAAAAGTTGCTAAGGGTGAAAATATGACTAATTCATCTTTTATTTCACCTTTGAGTGTTTCAGAATGTTTCTTTCCTTTTATAATTTCCATTTCATTCCAGCAGCAGCTCACCTAAGATCATCTCAGAGCTCTTTGCATGCCTAGAGTACATATCAATACTCAAGAAGATGTCCGATTCTGCCCTTTTGAGCTAAACTTAACAGCCCTTAAAGTCCCTTCTGAACTTTTCAGACGCCTTCTTGATGCATGTTGTTTTCGTGCTTAGGTCTCAGTCCATTAAAAACATCAAAATAAAAAGGGAAACCCCTCTTTCTTGGCCTTTCTCTGTTTACCTTGAGCCAATGGCTGCCTTTACTTCGTTCATAAATCTCATCGTCACCCGCTGACTGGTAGATCAAGCAGACAAAATGGGCTGCTAGTCTGAGCCTAGAAGGAGTTTGTTCCAATACATTAAACCTTTGTTTCCAGGAAGCCTCCATCCTGAAACAAAGTAGTGCCGTTTCCGCACAGAGAGGAGGAAGGAGGTAATAAAACCTAGAAAGGAAGTCCTATGCTTTGATGAGGCTGTAGGACGTTAGCTGTTAGTTTTATGAAGCAAAGAAGGCCAGTCACTTCTTGGTACTGCGAAGTTGATTTAATGCAGTTTCCATCTTTTTGGGGCTCTGACTGTTGAGAGTGTAGATGCTTTCCAAGACTCTCGTTCAAAAACACCGGCGCACAGATTTGGTGTGAATCCTCTGCTGGCAGAATATTCTCCTTCTGGTTCCCAATCATGTTGGTCCTGGAGCAACAAGCGGGCCCCAGATCATCACTCCACCACCATGTTTGACTCTCAGCTTGATCTGATTTACATGAAATGATGTTAGTTTTACACCACATGGAACTGGATCCATATCTTCCTGGACATTCCACCATCAATCCACAGACTTTTTGCCTAAAACTTTGGGGAAAGATCAAGATTCTCTCTGACAATGGTGTTTTTGTGTTGACTTATTGCTTTAAGAACTAACCCATTTTTACCCAGTCTAACTCTTATTGTTGAAATATGAACACCAGCTTAACTGAGGTGAGTGATTAGTGCAATGTTTTAGGCTTTTTTTTTTAAACACAAGACTGCGGGTTGATCGGAGAAAAGCTCCATCTTTAGACGGCACTGAGTCACTGTTTCGAATCTGCTGTAGTTGTCATGCCAGGCCACTGTATGGCGCTGTGATTTTCCGTGAAACCAGTTGAAGTGCTTAACTGGCGCCACATCTTTCTTCTCACTAGGTCTACGTGTTGGCTCCGCATCAAAATAACAGACTGACCATCTCTGATCCTTCCAAAGTTTATTTTGAAACCATCCGTTTCAGAGTTTAAAGTACGTCAACGCGCCTACGCCTTTGTTCACAGGCGATTATTTTGCGCCGAATAAATAAACGCCTTTTCTGACTCAGATCTTTTACACTGTTAACCAAATGGTGTAAAAGAAAAAAAAAATCTTTCTCTAAAAGTTATATTTTATTCTCGTTTCCCAGCTGCTAGTGAGGTCAGTATGATCGTCAAGCTTGTCCAGAGATCACCTGTTGTTTAAAACAGAATCAATAAAGTAAGGTGTGGATAATGGGACACCAAGATAAATAATATGATTAATGTATTTGAACTGTCACCATAACCTAGAATCTTTCACAAAACATAGACTAAAACATAGGCAAGATAAGTAGATGAGACATTTCTAATGATATTATGAGTTAAAAGATGATACTCAGGTAACCAGGTAAAACTTTTCCCTGGCACCAGCTCCAGTAAAGCACTGGGACCTCTTTGGTGGGCCAGCCATTCCCCTTAAAGGTTGCCAAAAAGCTTCACCTATTTTACTATTTTGTTTCTCTCTGTCCTCAAAATTCTTTCAATATTGTGTTGCTTTTTGAGGTTTCAATCTTGTCTGGCAGTAATCAGGACTGAACGAGTGTAGTAAATTCAACTCAACTTATCATGATGAGCAACGTAAACCCAAAGGGATAAAAAGACATTCCATGGATGTTCGTATGAAATCCCCCCGTCTCCGTTTCTCTGTGCTTCCTTCTTCTCTTTTGACTGTTTAATGACAGAGGATGTCAACACAGGGTCATTTTAAGACATCAGTCTCCTTAAAGAGGACCACAATACATACATCGTTACTTTTCTTTTTTTCTTCTTCTTTTTGACATTCTTCACTACATGAGGGACAAAAGCAAACGAAACTGCACGAGAAAAGACTAAGTACTCTAACTGGTGGCATCTCTCATTAGCTCCCCTCTTCCCAACCCCACAGGACGTCTGAGACGTGGCCCAAATACGGGCTTTGGTATGGGCTCTGAGTTGGGGTGAGGCCCCTGAGGTAACGAGAGACAGAGCTGTGAGCCTGCAGAAAGCTTCAAAAGGAGGAGGGAGAGAAAGACAGATGTAGCGCTGAAGACATCCACCCGATGCCTAAGGCCTGAGAGACTGAGAGGTTCTGACAAACTACCAGCTCCTTGCATGAGAACACATGCAGTCACCTGTTTTTATGCTCTCATGTTAATCCGGCTGCAAGGACATTTCCTTCTCTGTCTGGGAACTCAGAGACTGGGGACTTCCTGCATGCTATCAGGTTTCCTCTTCATCTTATAATGGCTTAGATTGATTTCCTTATGAAATGTTCTCCCAGTTTGCTGATTAAACTAAAACCACTTTAGTTTTTTTTTTTTTTTTTGCAGTTACAGAGAATCTCTTCAAGGGGCTGTATTGTGTACTTTCCAAACACACAGTACCATTTTGTAGCAAGATCAAGCAACTGTGTTACTGAGTTATAAAAATAGATTTAATAGATTTGCATTTATACAACTGTTGCTTGAATATTGCTCTAATGAGGGCGTGCCGTGGTGGCGTAGGGGATAGCGCGACCCACATTTGGAGGCCTTGAGTCCTCGACGCGGCCGTCGCGGGTTCGACTCCCGGACCCGTCGACATTTACCGCATGTCTTCCCCATTCCTGTCAGCCTACTATCAAAATAAGGGACACTAGAGCCCACAAAAAGCTCCCTGGTGGGGAAAAAAAAAAAACACACAAAAAAACAATATTGCTCTAATGATCCAAAAACTACTTACTGTCATAAAGCACTATGCAAACGCTCTGCCTGCACAGTTGAAGATCAACTTAACTTGAAATGCCAAATACTTGAAACTGAAAGTGAAACTGGTGGCATAGGCTACTTTCTGATTGATTTGACTAATTATGTTAATGCTTTCCATTCTCTGTTGGTACTTTTAATGTCCCAATAGACAATAAACCTCAGACAAAGAGAATGACGTCCTATCTTACTGTAGAGGCAGCTGTTGAAGGTACAAACCTGAGACATGCTAACATCTCACCAAACACTGGATGCCCAATAGCTTATTTAGGTTAGACAGTCACTGTCTTTTCTTATTTAAAGGGATGTGTTATGTATTTTCCAAACATAACACTTACAGCACATTTTAGAGCACAATGAAGTAACTATGTTACCTTCAGTTGTTATGAAAATGGTTTGGATGTCGAACGTAAGTTAAAAATAAAAACTGTATTTGCAATTTCACACCTTGAAATTGTGTCTCTGTCCCTTTAAGAAGCTCCTACTCTTTCCAACACTTTGTTTATGACGGCATAATGGGCAGATGGGCGTCTGGGCACCCATGAATGGCTGCCAGGGGATCAAGGATTCTGCAAACGTGCATGAAAGAAACAAAGCAACACCCCAGGCATGTTTTTGACGAGGGAATGACATCATAACATGATGTAAATATGACTTTGCGCAATACTGCCTGTTTAAATGAGCCTTGAACAGTTTGACATTTTGTCTCGTTAACAACATAAACTTTTATGTGCGGGTGCCAGTGGCTTGGGTGGTGGTTGCCGTCCTGGACTTTTTTGTTCCTTCCCAGGGATTATCAGGGGGGCTTGCATCAGGGAGGACATCTGGTGTGCGAAGCGCCTGCCAAGTCTGCGTGAACCATGAGGAGGGAGGTGCCAACAGGATGACGAAGACTGCCATAAGCCTCTCTGCATTTTGGGGGAATTTCATGAGAAATTGTCGATTTCGCTTAAAATAAAGGGAAAGCTCTGAAAAAACCCTCAAAGCAAGATAACAACAACCAGAGCTAGAAAAGACTTGCCTAGAACAAACTATACTTGTGTGTTTTTACGGCCTAGTCAAAGTCCAGACCTAAATATAATTGAGAATCTTACATGTGTAAAATTTTGGTTGCAAATTACAGTGGAAATAGCTAAAGTTTTAATTGCCCGTCGTGGACGTACTTGCTTGCCTTTTTTTTTAAAAAAATTTCATAGCTGGTGTCAATAACCTTTGATTAAACCCTAACCACAGTGTTGTGATGAAGCAGAACAGCTGCCATCTGGGTTCAGACCATGACGGCAACAAACAAATTGATCATTCTAACAGAGGTTACCACTGCAGGCTAAAATTTCAAGACATTTACAAATCACTACATTACACCACACACACACACACACACACACACACACACACACACACACACACACACACACACTACACAATGTTCTAATAAATGTTTCAGTGGCAGCCACCCTTGAGTCCTTGAAATATATTTCTCATTTCTAAATGTTTGTACAGATGATGAATAAAACCAAACTCATCTACTATACTGCTGTAAAAACACCCACCACGATATTAGCTCCGTCATGTTGCCTTAGAGTAGCCACACGATACCACTGGCTCAGACAAAAACGTATTATGATAAGAAAATTACACTTTCTGGGTAAACTTTATTTCTGTGTACTATTCGGTGGGGCTTATTACAGTCTAAATTAAACCACTAAAACTCTTGAACCAAGGCAGAAATCAGAATGGTAATTTGCTTCAGAGGAAAATGTAATAATAATGTTAGCATTTGTTTTCCTTTTCTCCGCTGCCTAACAGCAATAAGTCCCTCGTGAACGTAATGAAGCCCCCTTCGCTGAGCACTCCAGTGGATTAATGCGAGCCACTTTTGTCTGGCCCCCACAGACGATAAGCTTTCTGACAACATCCTTACACTAAACCTTTATCAGGCACAACCCCATTTGATTTGCAGAACAGTTTGTCGCCCTGGCTCACATGTTGAAAGGGAGATTCAATAACGGGGACTTTACACATTATACTTAAATGGGGTCATTTGGCAGCCGGTCTCTGCTCTACATGCTGTGTGCCTCCGACATGGATCTATAGGGCTCATTCTGTTCCATTGACTTTCAATCACGTTCCTCTTAGTCCCTCAGTTCCCAACGACTGCCAACCAGTGACTCATTACGGCGATGGGTAAGGGTAGCCAGGGTCTCCCAACCAGATCACTGTGTTGTGTACCACTGTGTGTGTGTGTGTGTTTTCTTTGTCATGTATTTGCCAGCCTTGCTCTCAAAAGTAACTTTACTTTTCAGATAGAAAAGTCCAAATTATGAATTCAACTGTCAAATGAGAAGAAATTATTCCATTAACCCCATCAACGCCATTCCACACAAAATGACTTTCTTTGAGTATTTCAAGAAAGAATAGAAATATTATTTGTTGTCACTCAATGGGGAAATTCAGACGTACTAGCAGCAGGTTAATGGGGAATGAAATCATGCATTTTTTTTTTAATTAAGGTAAAAAAAAATACAAAGCAGAATATATGAATAAAAGACTGTGTAGTAAGAGTAATTTACAAGATAGATAAAATATTACTGTTCAGTAATTAGAAATAGCTTATTCTGATTAAACAAGATGTGAAACAGAGTAGGGTCATTTAAAAACCTTTTGATGCCCAGAGTCTCTTGGAACCAATGATGTTGCCCTCAAATAAGGGAGAATGGCACAAGATTGTAATATCTGATCAAAATATCAACAAATTATTAAGAAAAACATAATCAAAATGGAAATATCAGCAGCAATGTAAATACTTTGTGAGTTTTTAGGACGAAGGTGGCCCTCCTCATGAGTTGAACAAATCTTATAAAAAAAAAAATGAGATTGTGACGCATTTACTTGAAATCTATCTAGGTTTTCTGATAACTTAAGGAATGTTTGATTATGGCAATTTTTATTAAAATATGTAAAGAATTTCTGTTAGTTGAGTAAATCACAAGACTGATCAATTTTAAAATGTATGAAAAAAATATGTTGTTCAGCTTTCTGCTTAACCTCGTGAACAATCCTGCTATCCACTGAAATCCCTGACTTGTAAGATGGAGTGGTAACCAAATGGGAAGCCGCTGTGGGAAGCTCGCTTTAACGACACCCATCCCATCCATTCCTGTCTTTCAGCAAAGCACATTCGGGTCCATTTGAGACGAAAAAGAAAAACTGATTCATCTCCTTTGGAAAATATTATGAGGCCTCCCGGACTATATGTACATAAGGTCCATCTGGTGCCAAGCAGACAAACACAGATGAGTTTTTATTGTTTCTCTGTCCTCTAAAGTCGGATCAGCTGGGAACATTCCCACGTCCTACTCTTTCTTTCTTACTGTCTGTAATACTAAAAGACGGGGGAAAAAAAGGTCACCGTTATTGACCGTACTGTTGTAGTTCTCCAAAAACATTATATGTATGTTTGGAGACATATTTTAGAATTCAGACTAAACGATTTACAGTAAATTATCCTACAAATTTGAGATCTTCTAGCAGATAAAAACAGCAGTGAAATTTGTCAAATCAGGTGCAGTTAATAGGTTGCAAAAAAAACAAAAAAAAACTTTTTTTTATTCACAAAATTCCTATAATTTTCTAAATGTCAACAGCCTTTAATGAGAAATGCCAGGTTATGCAAAATGGGAATTAATTTCCTCCCAGTGCTTGTTGTGCAACCTAAGACTGTTTTTCTACATTAGTTTTGGTATTAGTTTCCCAACCAATGCAAATGCTAATGGCTTTCTTCGAAGTCCACAATGTAGGCCCTAAGTGGGACCAGGATGGACATCAAACATTGGAGGACAAAGTACCAGTATGAAACATGAGAAATCTGTGGGCTCCATAAGCTTTGATGTCTGACCATGAAACTCCAGATTACATTAATCTATCAAGGTGGTAGGATGTTTTCCACTTGGCCTGTTGAAAATCCCAGAAAACTGTAAACTGTAAAAAATATGTTTGATGTTCATAAATGTTATTGACTACCATTTGTCTCATTTTGTTAAGTACAGTATTTTCATGTTCCTACAACAGCGCAAAAACATGATCTGTAGCTGCAAACTTTGACCACAAGAAGGCAGTGTTGCAAATTTGATTCACGGATTTTCAAGGGTTTTAGTTGTTTCTTAGTATTTCCTGTATTTGTGCTAATAAGCAAACGCAGATATTAGTCTCAGATCATGGTGGCAGGGATTTTTAAGGAAACTTTTTCTGCAAATAATTAGTTAAATATGTTTGTGAAATAAGATCTGCAATTTCATGCATTTCTAAAATTGACTGTACAGGCGGCTCGTACTTGCTCTATGTGTTGGCAAAAATTGTTTTCTGTGTTCCAAAATATTAACTGCACCAATGTGTGTTCTCAGTGTTTAAAGTGAATAGTAAACACTACCATTGCTTTTGAACTAGTTGCCAAAGATTTTGTCCAAGTCAGTTTTCTTATCGCTTAGATAAAGCTAATGCAAAAAGGACGATTTTGTCCAATATTGCCCCCATAGGCTATTAAGAAAACTATGATTCACAAACACAAGTAATTGTGAACTGGGGCGCAACTCATCTCCAGTTTAGCGTAAAGCGAGAAAAGACACACACATAACAGCCTGATCAACGGCCATGTGTCGGCGAGCAGACACATATTGTTCCTGTTGCCCCCCACTGGGGGCGCAATTGCCAAAACTCAAACTATGTTGTGGGCACGCAAACGCAGGGCTGTAGTCCAATGTCATTTAATAGTTAGTGGTTCCTCTTTGGGGGAACATCTGTGGACCAGGTCATTTGCCGCACAGTGAGACCACATGTGCCCAGCTTGCTGGTTTGTGCTACACTATGATGTCATGGTGAAAAAAGTGAGCTCCGAGCCGGATACAGTCATTTAAATAAAACTGAGACCGTTTGCAAACAAAAACTCCTTGATTAACATTAATGTCATTAATTATGACATTAATGCTACATGTCATAATTAATGACATGTAGCATTAATCAACAATTAGTTAAAGCCCGAAACAAAACACATTTTCACGTCAAATTTAGTTCCTATTTAATAACAAAGACAGGATTTAATTAAGAATAATTCAAATTCAAAGGAAAAATGTCAGTTCAGTTACTAGGATGGGGCTCAAGAGCATCAAACTGGAGAAAATGGTGAACCGTTTCCCAAAAGAGAAACAGTTTTGGGAAACCGTGTGGTGTGAGACTCTCTGGAAAGGTCACAAGTTCATCACACAAAAAGAAGCATGGTCACACCTAAAGGTCATTTAAGCTAAAATGCATGTCATTTAATGCAAATATCCGTGTTACCATCCAGCTGGTAAAGACAATACATGGATGGATGTTACCAAACATAAGACGTTTGAAATAGCAACATCTCTTAAAAGATACACACATATGAAGGAATTTTTCGAGGTATTACTCTGTAAACATGCAATACGAATTTGAAGAGGAAACAGAAGGAGATGATGATGACAATATATCCTTGGCGCCAAGGATGTAAATATGAAGACAAGAGGAAGCTTCATGATCAGCTTCAGAATCAAAGCCTGTGGAAGAGGACAAAACGGCAATAATCTGTGGAGGCAGTTTGCGAAGGATCCCAGCGCATGTGCTCATGCACGTTTTGCCTGTGAAGTTGATGAAGATTGAGCCATTAAAAGCATCATCGTCGTTCTGCTCAAGGGAACAATTGATGATGACTCAAAACAGCAACGGAACTGTTTTAACCTGTCTCTTCGCCATTTATCATTGTTAGGACAACAGCTGCAGCACTCTCCGTATCCCCATAAAAATCCCCCTCCGAACGTGTCGGCGTGTGCGCGAATGTGTTTCTGAGAATCCCTGTCTCGCACTGTATGTTACGCAAAGGAGGTAATTTAAGGTGATGTAAGGGAGAGGAGAAAAAAAAAAGAAAAAAGAAAACCCTCAGTGACAGAGAAGCAAGCACAAGAAGCATTTGGAAGCAAATTTGATCTTGGCCGCAAACGGGTAACCAGAGGGTTGATGGTGTTTTTGTGTTCCATATGTTCGCTGGAAAATGGGCTGTCATCTCCATTTCTCTGTGAACATAAGAGGAGACGGCAGGCTAGTCACAGCACACGGTTGATTCTCCCAGTGTACATTCACGTGCGTATGCTCTTGAAGATTTAGGAGTCTCCGGAGACCGGAGTCCAATTGCATCTTGCGTTTGTGTATGATCGGACACAGTTGTCGGTGTGTAAAGTTGATTTCCCGGGGTCCGCGCGTGCTTGTTCTGGGGCCGCCACGTAGAGCGCCGAGTCAGTACATTTGTGTCACGCCAGATGTATCCTCCGCCCCGTCCCCAGGCTCTCGCTGCAGGCCCGCAGAGGAATTCAGTTGCAGCCAGCGGCACTTTGCATGATGAGCCTGGCCGATAGCCCCGATGAGGACTGATCGCACTACTTGGAGAGAGACAGGGAAGGACACGGAGGGAGGGAGAGAGGGATGGAAAACAGATGGGAAGGAAAAGCAGAGGAAGGAGGACTGTGGAAGAGATATAGATGGGGTGGATTGATGTAGGGGAGAGTAATGATGGGGAATGATAGGTTTAAGAAGAATAATGTCGGTGTGTACAGAGTTCTCTTAAATAGGCAAATGGCCAGCCATCACTGACAGTTATCTTCTCCGACTTACAGCAGGCTCCAACACCTATCATTACCCTGCTGAATTTATTATAAAGTTCAGAGGAAAATCGTCTTCTTCACAGTTCCAGTAAATCTTTGACTGTGGCCTCGGTGGCAGCTGAGTCCATGGCATGTGCTTAAAAAAAAAAAAAAAAAGAAAACACTCAGTGAAGCAAGCTGCTGCTGCAGGGAGGGTAGGAAGGGGCAAAGCAGGGGGTGCATCACATTAGCACTTCAGATCCATAATGCTGAGACTTATAAATAATTAGCAGCGTGGCACTATAGGGAACCAAGCTAGCTGTTAGTTAAAAAGCAAAAACGGGGTTTCATTTACATCGGGCTCATTGATGTTGCACACTATTCAGTCTCGATTCAGAAAGTTGTCTTTTGATCAAAACAGCATGTGTACGCTTTGCAAAGAATATATAAAAAAAACATTTTGTTGTTGGTGTTTATGTCAGAAGGGGCAAGGCGCGTCGCAGGATGTGTCAGAATTGGCTCGTTTTCATGCGTCGTTCCCTTTCTCTTTAATTTACTGAGTTTGACGTTTGCACAGTTGCAACTTTCGGTTGAACTGTGCAAATGTTTTAAAGACTGCAGCTCATTATTATGCATTCAAGTGTAATGAAGTAGTGTGAAAAAGTGTTTGGCCCCTTCCTGACTTCCTTTTTTGTTTTTTGCGTGTTCGTCACACATCAGAACACAACTCTCATTTAAATAATAGTCAAACACGGCATAAGTAAACACAAGGTGCAGTTTCTAGATGAAAGTCTTTATTATTAAGTGTGAAAAGAAGTCAAAACCTATGTGTGGAAAGTGATTTCTAACCTACGTCTAATCTACATGCAACAACTAAAATCTGTGAATACATATGAGCTTCGATAAAAATGCTTATAAATGTCTATATTAAAAGTTCAAACACCAAAAATACCACAATATTCATTAATACGCAGCCGCTAACACTTACAGTCTTATCAGCCAATCAGAACCAAGGAAAGTGAAAGGCCTTACTGGGTTGGCAGTCAATAGTGTGCCTAGGTATTTCAGCTTCCTATGTATATTTTAGATATGCTCTACAATAGTATAAAAGGCAAATTTTAAGCAAATAGTCTGTATAGTAAAGAGTAAAAGTTTAAGACAAGTGAGTTGGTCGTTCAAAACTGAGTAAAAATCTAGCATTTATCAGAAGTTTGCTGGTTTCGGACTTGATTAAAGGAAAAGTGTAGCACCGGTATCACACCACTAACTGCGCCACTGGACCAGTTCTAGGCTCTAAGGAGTGGGGAGCAAGAATAACAACACCAGAGACTGCTGCTTTAAGTGGAAAAGGCCGGCAATTTACTGAATGCAA
>CAEFZX010020135.1:0-47397 GCA_903066825.1 Alfaro cultratus
GTCACGAAAATACCACGTCACTGACTTTACCTCGGGGAAAATAATAAAACAGCTGTTTATTCATTTTGGAAGTGAACAAAGTTGTCAGAACGCTGGTTTATAATCTATTAATAAAGTTTGACTGACCTATCTGACTGTTTTGTTGACATTCCCTTTAGCGCAGCTCCATCTAATGGATGCATAACGTAACTGCAGCCTCTACTGTAGCGTCTATTCTATGCGCCTTATAATCCGGTGCGCCTTATAGTGCGGAAAATACGGTACATGATGTTCCCTAATGTAAAGAAAGAGTTATGTATGCTAGGAAGCAGAACAAGATGTATTCCTGATGAAACAGCTAAGAAAGCTTTTAGTAGCTTGTTCCCTGTGAATCCCACATCATAATGATGCCACCACCAGGCTTGAAGGTTGAAACAGGGTTTTTAGATTTAAAACTGTCACCTCCAAATGAAAAAGTATTTGTACTTCCATACTTTTGTCTCTGTCTCATTGTCAACATGATAAACCTAAAAAATTGTCGGGGCTTGCTGTGGTGGCGCAGTGGTTTAGCACGCCCCACGTTTGGAGGCCTCAGTCCTCGACGTGGACGTCGCGGGTTCAACTCCCGGTCCCGGCGACCCTTGCCGCATGTCTTCCCCCCTCTCCTTCCCCCTTCCTGTCAGCCTACTGTTGTGGAAAATGCGAGCCACTAGCGCCGCAAAAAACTCTTTGGAGAAAAAAATGATAAAAAAAACATAAAAAATAGTCTAAAATAAAATAAGTTTTGTCCATCTGGTGAAGAGATGAGACCCTCTCTAAAAATGCTTACAACTGCCTATTTTAATACTCCAAACTCCAAATATACGTTAACATGCATTAATACACACACTGGGAAACAAGCTTGGCGCTACCACAGAAGCTAACATCCACAGTCTTCCTTATCGCTACTCTTCGAGGTTCAGCCAATCAACTCTGAGGAAAATAAATGCTGTTCCTGGATTGGCTGCTTTGAAAGTGCCAGCCAATAGCATTATGTGTTTGAATTTTAGCTTTCCAAGCTGAATTTATTTGAATATTTTAGATATGCTCAACAAAAAGTGCAAATTGGCAAAAACATTTTATGAATAATTTGGAGTTAATGTGTGCTCCTTAGAAAAATTTGATAATCTACAATTACTAAACCATGAATAGGTGAAGATCTACTATACTAGAAATATATATATATAATTTTTTTTTTCGTCCATGTATGTAGGTTCTGTTGTTAAAAAGTACAGCCTCTGTAAAAACAATCTTAACGTTTTTGGTGAACCCTGATATTTTTACATAAGTAATGGTAAACATTGACTGAAAACCTTGTAGATTTAAGTCTATAAAATGTATAAGAAGTCAGAAAAGTCTTAAAGATCTCCATCTGATTGAGGCAACCGTTCTTTTCAGGTCTTATGACTTGCAGAGTTGCTAATGAAGCTCCACATGTAAACAGCACATTTGTATTTTCTGGTTTCTATTCGTTCTCTGAAGTCTCTTTGCTTCGGTTGACATTCAGTTGTAGGTAAGTTTGAAAGTGACGTTTTGCACCTGGTTTTACCAAACTAATGGACGTTATTTTACACCCATGTTTACCACATTCCAAAACATTCATGTTACCATCGCTGGGCACATGAATGACCACAGTTATTTTTATGGCATGTTTTTTGTTTGTTTTTTTCCCAAGAAAGATTGATGTTGGTAAATTTCAAAGATTATTTTAATTGTAAATCTGCACCGGGTAAAATCATCATATTTTCGTTTGACTAATTTGGACTAATTTACTTAGATTCTTTCATAAATGTGGATCAGTTGGGTTGTTGCTGACATTTGGTGTGAATTTAGGCCCAGTTAGAAATATATTTACCTTTTATCTCCACGTAGGAGAAAACATCACAACGACCAAGAAAATTAAAGGCTGCAAAAGATCACAATAAAGCTTTGTTAATTGGAAAGAAAATACAAAAACATTTGGAGAAATAGTTGAAATCTTTTACCCTGTATATCTGGAAGTTTGAGGGTATAATTATAATAAAACTCATATCATAGATTATTGTAGTTCTTTACGCTTTGTACTTTTTACAATCTGACTTGTTGAGTGAAAACTTGCTAATAATTACAAGCTAAGAATCCTCTGAAGGAACTAATGGAAGAGCTGACTGCGGTGGAAACTGGTTTGAAATTGTCTTCAGGGTGTTGAGTGACTAAATGACAAGGCAGCGAATAAAAGACGTTTTTCCTCAGAGTATGAGCTCGGCGTCATGAATGGGTTCACTGGGTTTCTGTTCTTACTGGTTATTTACTCTGCTGTTTATTTACTCACAGTAAACAAATAAAAACAAAACCGTTAGCTTTAATCCCGTTTAGGAATACTACTTAATGCATAATGAATGCATCATTTTCCTGCCTCCTTCTCCTGTTTCCCAAACAAGGCTTGGCCTGCATCCAGCTATTATTACGCAAGCCTATTGAAACCATAGATCGAGCGCGTTCACTCATGCGGCCATTTGCATCTCCTAATTTGTTTTTGTTTGTTCTCTTTGGCACTTCCTCTTCTCCCACAAGGCAGCAGCAATTATCCGTGAGCGAACGGGCCCCCAGGAATGCCGGGCTGCAGACTGGACTCAGAGCAACATGTGTTTGTTGCCTGGAATCGCTGCTTTACACCCAGTTCAGGCTGCAGCAAACAAATCATATTAGGTCAAACAATGGCTGCTTTTGAAGCCACAGGAGACGCTTCTGGAAACAAACGTTACAATTACCTTTACCCGCTGATTTATGCAAAAAGGTGCATGTTTCTTATTGGGTCATTTATCATGAATATGTTTCCACTGCAATAACACAAGATCTTACAAATTATATTGGTCTAGTTTCTAGTGCAAATATTTGAAAAAAGACTAAAATAACTTAAAAGTAACCTCCCAGTAGGACACAGGACATTGTTTTAAGTCAGTAATTCATTAAACCTGATGAAAAAGTGCCAGTTTCTCTAGCAGATTATTTCACTTTATCATGGGGAAAATGTCTTGTTACAACTGAAATAAATCTGCCAGTTGAACTTGTACTTTTAAAATAAATATTCAGTTATTTTTTACTTAAAACAGTTAAATCTTGGTGAAAAGTTACTTGTAAGTTCGTTTGGAGGCGTGTTAGTGTCTATTTAGATAGAAAAGAGATTAATTTCAGAAAGTTTCTCGAAAAAACATGAAAATGTCTGAGCTGCAAAATTAAAAAAATTGCGAGAAAAAACTCAGAAATTTTGAGACTAATCTCTAAAATTTTCTAGAAAAACTCTAGGAGATTTTCTGAACTTGAAGGTTGAAAATTTTTGACTTTTGGAAATTTAAAAGATTCAAATGAAGAAAAATTTCTACTTTCGAATCTCAAAAATTTTCAAGTTTTTTCTTGGTAAGATTTTGTGTTTCTTGCAGTTTCTGCAGTTCAACTACATAACAAAAAATGAAAGACGGGTCACTTATTAATAACCAGATGCTTCATCTTTTATAATTGCAAGCTTTTGTTGCTTCACATGCAGAGAAAATCGCTTCATAAACACATTTAACTTAAATATCCAAACTCCGGTCCCGTCTTCATTTGAATCCCTGAACCGAATCCCTCTCAGCAATACATCCGTTTATTTACTTATTTTAAAAATCCTTTTTGCCAAACTGAGTTTAACTTTGCCTCTCTGCTGTTGTGTGAGATCACGTTTGTGAGCCTTTTGGAGTCGTGTTGGTTTTTTAGATCTTTGTGAATGTTGGTGTCAGAGAATCTGAGTCGACTTTTGGTGAAAACTTCTTACGGAAACAGAATCATGAACCAGAAGGTTCTGGTTCTTCTCGCTGTGAAGTGGGTCTCTGTGGTTCCTTGGATTCTCATTTTGGTGTGACTTTGTTCTGAATCTCTGGGTTTAATTTTGCATTTCTTTGCGGCCATTTTGAATCCGTAGGTTTGATATCTTTTAAGATATTTTTGCAGTTCTTTCCAGATTGAATTAAATTTGTCATTTCTATATATGTTACGCTTGTTTTGTGGTCTGGATTTATAGTTTGGTCATTCAGCATTGTTTGGGACTCATTTTACATATTCTCACAGCTTATTAGGACCATTGTAGCTAGAAAAATTAAGAGTAAATTTATGCCAAATAAATCTGAAATTTTGAGATTATTACCAGAAAAAAGTGAATATTTCTGATTTTAAATTTAAAAAGTTGACTTTTGAAAATTTCAGTTTCAAAAGTAAAAACATTTTGATTTTTTGAGAAAATTTTTAAGATTCATTTCAAAATTTAGAGATCTCAAAATCTTATAAAATAAGTTCCTATAACTTGCTGAAAAGTTTCATGCAAGTTAGTTCTGTATTTATGCCAAGAAAGGAGTAAACTTCCCCACCAAAAATTAATTTCTGAGCTTGAAAAATCAAACCTTTGAGAGAAAAAACTAAGATCAGTTTCACATATTTTCTAGAAAAAACTTGGAAATTTTCTGAGGTTGTAAATTAAAAAATTTCTTCTTTTGAAGCTCAAAAATTGTAAAGTTTTTTCTGGGAAATTTTTGATTTTTTTGGTGGATTTACTCCTCTTTTTTCCTCTATCTACAACGGCCCTAACCCATTCCTATTGGGTTTGTCCTTTGTTGTTGTTATTTAAATTTTTTTGTTTCCACGTCTCAGTTGGTCAGTTTGTGTGTTTGGCTTTTCTTCACTCCATCCGTTAAGAGGCTTTTTGGTAATAAAATCTGATGAGAAAATTGGTAAAAATGCCAGTTCTGAGAAATGCCGGGTTGTTGCGTCGCTCTCTTCCCATCCGGGTCAGGCCCGTAATCCTGCGGCTGCAGATTTACTAGAAGGTTCTGGGAGAGTCTCGGTTCACTGGGTCTGTAAGTCCAAGCCTCTTAGCTGAGTGTGAAGCTCTGACGCTTTCCTCTTATTTAACCTCCTATTTGTTTGGCATTTCCACGAAAGTGAATCTGGACAGACTGAGACTCTTACGGCACAGAGAAAACAACAACAACAACAAGAGTCTTAAAGCAACTGCAGAAAATAAAATTAAAACAAATTAAAAATCAGCTTCATTCTGCAGCAAAGTAGTTGCTTCTCACTAAAATATTGTAATTGGATGAAAAATATATTTTTCCTGCTTCTGAAGGACTGTTTATGTATTCTGTACATGATTTTAATATTGGACATAGATAACGCAAGTTACTTCAAAAATCTAAATAACGAAAGTAAATAATAATAATTTAATTCACTAAGGAGAAAAAAAAATCCAAATCATCATGTTCCTAATAAAATAAAAGCAATCGGCCCTTTGCTGAATCATAAATTAACTGATTAAATTACAGTTTTTATTGATTCAAGTTCTTTTAAATTTCAGAAAGTTTCAGAAATCCTCATTTATACATAAAAAATCATTTTCAAGACAACCACAGTAATCAGAGTTGAATAGTAACTAGTTACAATTATTTAATTACATTCACTTTAGTAACATTTTGGGAAAAAATGTACTTTCAGCAGTATTTTACTACGGTGTACTTTTTACTTTTATGTGAATAATTTTATTATGAAGTATTTCTGCTGTTATTTGAGTAAATTTTCTGGATTTTCTTCCCACTGAATGAAAAACAAATATGTTTTAACCAAAATTCACCAGACAGACAAACACCTGTTGTTTTTGTGAAAGTTTTGTAAGTTTTATATTGGAAAAAAACTGATTTGGAAAATTTTATTTTGCCTGATTTTGATATTTTTTGTTACTTATATAAATTATTGTCATTTTCATCCTTAAAATACCAAAATTTCCACTTAACTTTACATTTTGGTCCATCTGATGATGTAATTTTTAAATATTAAATGATTGATAATTTGATCAGTTATTCAGTACTTATGTAAATACTTTTTTTTTTACTCTTGAGTAATTTCATGGATGGCTACTTTTAACTTTTACTTGAGTAAAAATATGTTGAAGTAGTTTTACTCTTGAGTACTTTACCTTCCTCTAATACATCCTGTGTGTGAAAATGACAAATAAATATTACAAAATCTCAGATCTGAGTAGAGAAATGCTTGTGAATGGGAACCAGGCGGTTCTGTTTGCTGAAGGTTGAGTTTGCAGTCGGATCAGAGCTCAGAGGATGAAATGCAGTGAAACACGCCGGACCGTCTCCGGGCCGCAGCTTTTAAAATCTGGACCGGGCCGATGAAGGTCATCCTGACGGAGAGGAGCTGAGCAGCACCAGGATTATCGCGCCGCTCGCCCCGCCGCACACTAACCCAAATATAATCTGGCTCCCTCTCCTCCAGCTCATCATCATCGTCATCATCCTCACTGCTCTACAGCGCGTCGTTTCACCGCTGATTCAGACCACAGAGGCATTTACATGAACACGTTCAGCTCCAAACTCAGCTCAAGATAAAAGATGCAAGTCTAAAAGACATTCAGCTTTAACAGAATCAAAATGTGAAAACAGTAGAAAAGTTTTCTCTGTTTTGTTGCAACAAAAACAAGCAGAAAAAATGTTTCATTTCTGAAATCTGCACTGACCTGAACTCTGCAAATGTTCAATTTTTTACCCACTTTTTCACAATATTTTGAAGCACTTTGAGCCGCCTTGCTGCTGAAATGTGCTTTACAAATAAACCTGAGTGATTGATTGAAAACGAGTTTTATGTGACCAACAAATGCTGCAAAACTGACTGAGCTGATTTTATTTCAATAGGACGTTGCATATTAATAAACATAACATAAATATTCCAGACTTAGCAAGATGCTAATTTCCATCTGTAATCCCAAAAATAACATTAATTTGCACTAGAACATTTAATTAGAGCATTACAGTCAATTTTGACTGAGATTAGAGTCAAAATTTGGAGAATAAAAATCTGAATTCATTCATTTTTTCAGTGACTATTTCTCTTCTGTAGATATAGGAGCTTCTTTTAAGTAAACAATTCCTTAATACTGATAAAGTCCCAGTTCTACTGGCTATTCTTTTTCACTTACAACAACACATTTTCCGATAAGTGAAATAATCTGCCTGTGGAACTTTTTCATCAATTTAAGGAATTATTAACTTAAAGCAAGCTCCCGTATCTTGCTGAAGAGTTATTTTAGTCTTTTTTCAAGTGAACTTAGATATTTAGAGCAGAAACTCGACCACAATACTTGGTCAGATTGAGTGTTTTTGCAGTGCAGCTCTGCTGGAGGCCTGTGGAGGGTTAAAGCATCCAGTGCTTCATGTTGACAGGAAGATGTTCTGCTGGGGGAAGGGACAGAACGGACAGATGGGACGGACACATGGTCCATGTCAAACTCCCCTCCCTCCTTTAATCTGACCGGTCCGGGGGGGGCGAGGGATGAGGGAGGCTGCCGGGTTTCGCCTCCGCTTCTCCCTCTCCTCTCTCCTGGCAGCAGCCGACACAGCCGCAGAGCCAACTGACACAAGACATGGGCAACAAAGCAAGCGGTTCTCCTGCCAGGCGGTGCGGCCGGGGCTCGGGCTGAGGCTCGGGGCTGCAGGGGGCCCAGCCGGACCGGATCCACCGTTAATCCTCTGACCGGCCTGCCGGAGGGCTCCGGCCTCCTGGAGGATGTGAGGCGCTCTCTCTGGGGAAAAAGCTGCCGGTGCTGGAAGTTCATGGCCAAATGTAGAGCGTCGGTGGTCGACGACAAACACATGAGAGGGACGATGTCGGCCACGAAGGGGATGAGCCGCACCAGCGTCTACAGCTACTTCCTCAACATGGTGGCCTATCAGGTGAGAGCTGAGGAGCCGCAGACCAGGAGGAGAAACTTCACAGCTGAGCTAAAACCACAGAGAAAGGAGATTATCTCTGTTTTTACTTGGATTTTACTGAGAAGAAGCCTGGCTGACATGACTGACTCTCAGAAGCTCCCGAAGACAAAAGATGTAAAAGATTTCACTGCAAAAGGACAAAATGTTACCATTTATGGTCTAGCGTTTTCCCTTAAGCAAGACAAAACTTAAGAAATAGGAGTAAGTTTCCGACAAAACAAATTATCCAGAAATTTTCAGGTTACTCAGAAATTTTCTAGACAAATCTTGGACATTTCTAAGCTCCAAAAGTCAAACATTTGAGAAAAGTTTTTCTTTGAAATTTTGAAATTACTCTCAGAAATTTTCTCTAAAATATTTGGAGATTTTGAGATTATTCTCAGAAATTTTCTCAAAAAATTTGGGAAATTTTTGAGTTTCGAAAGTCAAAAATTTTTGTTTTTTGAAACTCAGAAAACTTACAAAAGTTTAAAATTTTCCACTTTACAAGCTCAGAAAGTTTCAAAGTTTTTTCTATAAAATATGTGAAATTAATCTCAATATTTGAGTTTTTCCTGCAATTTGTTTTTTTTACTTTTGGAGCTCAGAAATGTCCAAGTTTTTTCTAGAAACTGTGAAATGAATCTCAAGATTTCTGAGTTTTTTGGCATCAAACTCCTTTTTCCCCTATCTACAATAACACTAATACGCCGCCTTACAAAACTAACTTACAAGTAACTTTTCTGACTTTATCAAAAGTCAAAAATCCTTTAATATTTATCACTTCCACTGGCAGATTATTTCACTGAGAAGACTTTTTTTTTTTTTTTTTTTTTAAAATATTAAGCTCCTATATTTCGCTGAAGCATTAATTGTAAGTGAACTAAAATATTTGCACTAGAAACTCAACAGAAATAGTTGGTAATATTTTGTGTTTTGCAGTGTTTCTGTCATATAAGTAAAAAAAAAAAGCTAAGGAAGAAAATTCCCTTTTTTATTCTGGTCATTATGAGTTTATATTAATATTGCTGACTGAATCCAATCGTGATGCGTTCTGTTGAAAATGCTTTTATAAGTGATTTCTAATCTGAAGTATATTCTGAAAAGTAACAGTAGAGTTAAGCTGCTCTGTGCAACAACAAAAAGTACAAAATGTTCTCCTGGGACGTCTTGATGCTCTGCATGAGTGAAACTACAACATTTCAGCATTTCAAGTTCCCTGTTTGTTGCTCCTTCTATGTCAAACTCCACAAGTTTAACGCTTCTCTTCAGCAGTGGAGTGTGACGCAGTGAGTTTAGGATGTTTGAGTTTTTCTGGAGTTCTGAGTCAGTTCTTGGCTCTTGGACAATTTCTCTTTTTACTTTTGGCTCTTCTTTTGTGAGACGCCTTCCTGTATCCAGTTTATGTTGAAATTACGTCTTACTGCTTCCAGATTATGACCCAGATTATTAGAGCTCAGGACTTTAGAAAGTTCATCAGTCAGAAGGATTTGGGCCAGTTACTGATTGGAGATGGACTGATTTCTAAAAAGTGACCGTTTTTAGCTACTGTCTTGACTTCTGACACTTTTTGTCCTTTTTTTTTCTTTATGTGTTCATCATTTATAATACTGAGGAAAAGTATTTGCATCCTTACACATTTCTTGTTGCTTTTATCATGTTTAAGTGACAGCTTTTAATTTAAATGTCTATTTAATTGACTATAAGAACAAAAATCTATCCAAACTGATCTAAACTAATTAATTAAACTAAAACTAATTAATTTTAATAGCCACACCAGTAATTTACTGCTGCCACACATAATCCTTTCTTAAACAGAATCTGTTTGAAATATAGAATTATGCTAAAATAGCTCTAAATGCAACGCATCTGACAGCAACATTAAGTCAATAATTCCTTAATATTGATGAAAAAGTACAAGTGGAATTAGCACTTTTTCAAAATATTTCCCTTGTTTTATGTAAAATAATCTCCCAGTGGAACTAAAACGTTTTCATGGAGATAAAGAAATTATTTTCCTAAAACAAGCTCCTCCGTCTTGCTGAAAAGTTACTTGTAAGTCAGTTTTGTTTCCCTTTAACATTTCCCTCCCAGATGCTGTTGGATGTCCAGAAATCAAAAACAAAACCAGAATCTGCTTTGACTGGATGGAGCCTGAAACACAGACAGTTAAAAAAATAAACTCTTGATGAGTCAAAGTTCCTCTTTATTAGACAAAAACTGCAACAGGAAGGATTATAGTCTAAAAATAATATATTTATCTACAGAAAATCAAATGCTGACTCATACTGATACTGACTCTTATTTCTGGAAAATAATAGATTCATATGCAGTAAAATTATAAACAATTATTCCTGGTTCTTGTCAGCATGTTGAGGAAAAAATGACACCTTTCAACCTGACAGCTGCACTGTAAAAAACAAAACAAAAAAAGTCTCTCGCTGCTAAATGAGAGACTTTTTATTTTTACTGTGGTTAAAATGGGTCCATATTAGTGATAATGCACCTTGTAAGCGTCTGAGCATCACTCCAAAAATAAGAGAATCAGTTTGGATTTTAAAGAATAACTTAAGCGCTAAAAGTTTGAAATGGATGATTTTTTTTCAAGAATTACTACAAAAAACAAAATCAAAGCCCAGATCAACCTTTGCAGAGTTACGTCAAAAATATTTCAGATACGGTGCAAAGAAAAGTAGTGAGAACAACTGGTTATTACTGGTTATTCATTCATAAAGTATTTTTGAATTGAATTTTGAACCGTAAATAAAGAAGGATATTTGAGAACTTTAAAGGAAAACGTAGTTCTGGTGAAAAATCCCCTCCAGAAAACCAGAGTGAACATCACTGACTGAAACATGAAGAATTTCAACTTGAATTCCACACAAAAATATTCTGCAGAAACAGAAGAAACTTGAGAGATTCGCCGGAAAAATAATGGCAAAATGTTCATCAGAAGACGAGTCGGAGACTTAAACTGCAGCTAATTCAGGTTAAAATGTACAGAAATCAGCTGGCTAACAATATTTCTCTTTCTGTGGAATAATTTAATCTGAGTTGAAATTAATATAATGTAAGTGTTCTTAACCATGAACCGTTGTGTTAAAAAGTATTGCCTCTTTATAAACGATGATATTTTCACAGGCTGGGGCTAATAATTCTCTCCTCAACTGTGATTATTGTGTTTTACTGCCAGTGTAATTTGGCTATTTTTAAATCTGAGCGATCATTCTGTGTTTATGGAAGATAATCTCCCTCTCTCGCTGCAGCAGCTTCCCTCAGCCATCTGTAATCCTGTATTATGAACCTCAAACTGGGCCACAGGACAGACACCTGTCCGTCAGAGAGGCGGCCAAGTTTCAGCATCTGAACAGTTCTCATCGGGATTTCTGTCAGCTCAAAATCCTGCACAGGAAAAGAATTAAATCCAACAATAGCATCTCATATAGTGAGATATGAGATGCTAATGTTACGTAATGAGATAACAATAGTGAGATGCTAATGTAACCCAGGGATGTTCTAACTTGGGCCAAATTTCTCAAGTCAGAATTACTTGCAGGCCCAAAACTAGTTAGCTTGTGAACTAAATATTTTGTTCAGATGTAACTTTTTAGCCTAGTTAGGCTATAAAGGTGCATAGCTGTTCAAAAGGGAAAAGTCTCAGCTATAAAACACAGGATTTTTGTTCTTCAGATCATGATTTGCTCTTAATGAATAATAATTCACCAGAAAGCACTGTTCCACAATCCAGCCATAAAATTGCACATCCCTCCATTTGTGTTGTAGATCAGCTGTTCTTTAATAGGAGCAGAAAATGCAGCTCCAGTTGATGGCTGGGAGGATTTATTCCCGTCCCGCTCGTCATGTTGTGGCCCTAATAAACCAGGCTGACCTCCAGACTCCAGAGTTTACTGTGGCACCAGACAGATGTGCACATCTCCTAAGATTTAGTTCAGGATCAGCGGAGATGGGCTTGCGTCCAGTCGTCCGTCCGAATCCAAATGTTGCTGGTTTCATTAGATTAATCTGTCAGCAACGTCGCCGCTGCCAAGTCTGGTAATGTAGGTTACTTGATGCTAAACAACCGACTACAGACTGGTTGATGCTTTGAATCTGTGTTTAACTCATTTGAGTTGAATGAAAGAGTTTAACACATTCACTGTTATTTCAGAATGAGGTTCTGAAATAACAGCAATCATTTGGGTTATTTCACCTGTTATAAGATTCATTTTTCAAAGTCATATTTCCACCATATTTATTCATTTAAATGAAAAATATCCAGAGAGGCTGTTAACTAAATACTAAGTTCGAAGCTAAGCTGACTGTCTGGCTGCAAACTAAAATATTTAGCTTGAAACAACTAGTTTACTTGCTAACTAAATATTTTGTTTAAAGCTAGCTATTTAGCTAGCTAGCTAAATATTTAGCTTCAAACTAGGTATTAAGCAACAAGCTACATAGGTAGCTTTAGAAGCTAAATAGCACTTTGAATTACCTTGTTGCTGTAATGTGCTGTATAAATACACTTGATTGACCGACTGACTGACTGATTCATTGATTGATTGATTGATTGAAATTGAATTAAGATAAAGCAGAGAGCTGTTTTAGGCTTTCTGACAAGTTGACTCATCTCATTCTCAGAAACACATCTCTAATTTATTACTGGATACATCTATCAATATTCAAATACAGATCTACAAAGTTTTAAAGGTGACCTATTACGCAAAATTCATATTTTGGGCATTTTGTTTTGTACTTCCATTTGGGTCTCAACTGCTTCTAAAAGAAGCCCAAGCACTTAAAAAAAAAACACCCAGCTGTGTTTTGACAATAAGTTGATGTTTTCGGTGTTTGGAAATGAGCCATTTCAAAAAACCTTCCTATTGTTACATCACGTTCAATGTGAGCTGTGCCGTTACCTAGCAACCTAGCAGGGCCGGCCCCGTTGCCTAGCAACACAAGCGGAACTCCAGCACCTTTGGCCAGCTTTCGTTGTTGACTTTCTGCATTCTTGTTGATTGTGCAGGAGGCTCCGCTTCTGCTTTTCTAAGGTGTATGGTTGTATAATTATAATTATGCATCTGTCTGCAGCCATTTTCACATGTGAGTGTAAACGTTGACCAGAGCAGCCTCAAATCTCATTATCTATTGATTGATTTTGTGCAAACAATGAAATAAAAAGCTCTTCTGTCAGCCATAGAACCATTCTAACCTGTTGAAGATCATCTTTAAACACAGTGTTGTTCTTTTCTTCATTTCCTTCAGTTTTCGATTGATTCTGACCCTCGTTGCTCCTCAGATTTGTTGCTGCTGTGGACCGGCTCCCTGCTCGCTCTGCTGTGCCTTCTGCCCTCCTGTCAAATCGTCCACCAGCACTCGGGTCATGTACACACTCTTCCACATCATGAGCTGTGCCGTTTCCTGCCTCATGTTGTCCCGCACCGTCTCTGAGCTTGTCAGGGAAAATGTGAGTTTCATATAACATAAAGAGCGAACACATACTTTGAATGCAAAGGTTTCATTCATATGTGAGCATGCAGCAAAAGAAAAACACAAAGATTTTAAGCAAAACTGTGTAAGCTAATTACAGATTTACTGTTTCCACGGAACCAGATGCTGTAAAATCAAATTATTTGATTAGATAATCACACAAAGCAAGGCTAGCTGCCTCAAAAAAGCAGGTTAGCTGTACTGGAGCATGCAGGTTATGTTATGTTAAAAAGGAAATACATCAGACAGTTACCTTCAATCTGTGAGGGGTTGCAAGCCTTTGAAAAAACATTATTCATTCATTTATGTGCTAAACATTCAGCTAGCTTGCTAACTAAATAGTTAGCTTGAAGCTAGTTAGCTTACTAGCTGATAATTTGTTTAATGCTAACTATTTAGCTAGAAGATAAATAATTAACTTGCCAATTAAATGCCTTTTCTTGGTAACTAAATATTTTGTATGTTCTTAGCAACTAATATTATCAAGAACACAAAAATATTAACAAGTCTTATTGTCTAGTTTCCAGTACAAATATCTTAATACACTTGAAATAAGATAAAATGACTTGCAAGTAACTTTTTAACAAGAAGTCAGAGCTGGTCAATAAGTCAATAATTCCTTAATATTGATTAAAAAGTTCTAGTTTACTTGTAACTGGGGAGAAATGTCTTGTTATAAGTGAAATAATCACCCAGTGGAATTAGAACTTTTTCATCAATTTTAAGAAATTATTAGCTTAAAACAATCTCCTGTATCTTTCTTAAAAGTTACTTGTAAGTTAGGTTTATCTTATTTAAAGTGTACCAACATAATTGCACTGAAAACTAGACAAAATTACTTGGTACCTTTTTGTGGTTTTGCAGTGTAGTGTGTATTTCTGACTTAATTAAATGGAAATCATTCCAAATCTGTGCGTCTGATTCAGGGAAGTGGACAGAAAGGTGAAGTTGGAGTCTAATGAAGCTGCGTTTTGTGCTCCAGGTGCCTTTCTTCAACGTGGTGTGCGACCAGGCGCACGGCGGAGGCCACTGTGAGATGCTGGTGGGATACTCAGCAGTCTACAGAGTCTGCTTCGGCACTTCCTGTTTCTACCTGATGATGGCGATCTTCCTCATCGACGTCAAGTCCAGTCAGGACTTCAGGGCGCTCATACACAACGGGTCAGTCCTGTCATTTGGGTTTGTTCATCAAAAGAGTTGTGAAGTAACTAGCTACATCTACATGAGTTACTTTTGGAAAAAAAAAATTTTCTGAGTATTTTTACTACTGATGCACATCAGAATTTTTGTTATTCTGCATTTTTTGTTAACAGTTTCATGAGTTTCACGCTGAAAGAAATTGATTTGGTTTGGAATTATGGGATTCTAACTTTAATCTGAATTCTTAGATTAAAGTCGTCCTAATCCTCTACCGTAACCCAGTGCCTTTTCACCAAATACGTTTGGGTTTAAGTAATTACTTTTACTTTGTCTGAACAAGAATAAGTCCTAATCTTGTCTTTAAATACTTCCCTTCATGCTTTAAGGAGAAAGTATTCCCTGCAGCTCACCTGACCAGACCTGCACGTCTATTTAAAGCTCTTTGTTGCTGCACTTTCCATTGCAGAGAACTCGATTAGTGCTGTGACGCAGCACGGATTAGGATTTGACAGCTTGGATTGTTGCTGCTCTTTGGAATAAGAGTCTTAGTGGAGCCTCAGTGAAAAGGCTGCAGGGTCTTTAGCAGGTCGCAGTGGTCTGCAAGGACAGGCCCAGAACCCTGGAGCCACACAAATCAAACTTCATCCTCTGCTTCCAGATGTTGGGTAGAAATGTACAAAGTAAAAAGAAAGTACACCCACTCTGAGTAGCTGTTGTCGCTGGAGAATATTTGGCCCAACAC
The DNA here is from genome assembly GCA_903066825.1 of Alfaro cultratus. Lineage (NCBI taxonomy): Eukaryota > Metazoa > Chordata > Actinopteri > Cyprinodontiformes > Poeciliidae > Alfaro > Alfaro cultratus. The sequence continues at coordinate 15,148 of CAEFZX010020135.1, forward strand.
TGCCAAAACACAAAATCTTATTTTTATCTAGCTTCAAGTGCAAATGTCTTAATACACTTGAAATAAAACACAAATTAGTTATATGTAACTATTATGCAAGATAAAGGACATTTTTAAGTCAATAATTCCTTAATATCAATAAAAAAAAAAAGTTCCAGTTCACATATAACAACATTTGTCCATGTTAGGTTTAGTAATTGTAAATGCAGATTTACATTAATCAATCACTTAATTTTTTTTTGCAATTCCACGATTGTGGAAATTTCTGCAGAATCAACAGGTCCCCACACTTTGTCGTTCTAATGCATAATTTTTAGTTTATTGCCAAATTTCTGCAAAAACTTTCAAAGTTATTGGGTTTAAGTGATGCTAACGTCTACAACGGCATATCATGGTCACTGTGGCTGGGAACGAAGAAGGAGGAGTACATTTCTGCCAAAAAATCTCTGGAATTTTCTAGAAGAAACAAGAAAATTTCTGAGTTTGAAAAGTCGACAAACTTTTCAGACTCGAGGCTTTGTCGAATTTTGAAACTCAGAACATTTCCAAAAGTAAAAAATATCCGACATTTGAAGCTCAGAATTTCCAAATGCTTTTTTTTTGTGAGAAATTTAAAGATTAGCCTTAGTCAAAATTTCTTGCTATCTACATTTGCCCCAATACGCTGTTGTAAACTCCCACCTGCAGGTGGCGGTATTTCTTACTTTTTACATGTTATAGTCTGTGACCCATGTGGCAAAATGTGGCAGAATGTTTTTGCAGATATTTCTAAAGTAGCACCAGAAAATCAGTGATTTTGGCTGAAAAAAACATCACAAAAAAGGAATGATTGGAGAATCAATCAGTCAATCAATCAATCAATCAATCAATCAATCAATCAATCAATCAAGTATATTTGTATGGCACATTTCAGCAGCAAGGTGGTTCAAAGTGCTTTACATCATAAAAACACAAAGGTTATGAAGAAATTACCATACAGTCAACAACTGAACAAACAATTGTTGCCTGTTGGAAAAGATGTTCAATATTATTTGATCTAAATAAGTTATTGAATACTAAAGTTATTTAAATGCAAACACGGCTATTTCTTAATATTTTGGCAGTTGATGAATTTTATCGATACATTCTGGTACAACCGACCCTTTGAGAACATTTATAATTTTGATATGACCCAGAATGAGAATGTTTATGACTCTAAACTATTAATTAATTTCTTAAAAATTTAATTTAGTTAGTTTCTACCTCTGTTTCTCTGTTTATTTAAATGCTTGAATAAGATTTCTTGTAATCTTTCAGCTAAAATATGCAGCACCACTGTACAGTTCTTGACGTTTTGTGATTTTTGTATCTTATTTTTTGTCAGGTTTTGGTTTTTGAAGTTCATCACCTTGCTTGGGATGTGCACTGCTGCCTTCTTCATCCCGACAGAGTCCTTCCTGCACGGTGAGCCAACTGTTGATTATGATCCACATGCACTTCCTCTGAAACGCCGCTAGAGGGCAGCAGTGATCTGCGCTCAGAATCCGCTGAGGAACATTAATCAGAGGATCATAAATCTGTCCAGCGTGTTTTTCCTTCTGTTGGGAACCATAAATGTGGTTGATATCAGAGCTGAATTATGTTATCGCTTCCATAAACTAGCTAAGCGCTTGTTTTCCTCTGATTTCCTCTCCCAGCTTGGCATTATGTTGGTGTGGTGGGGGGGTTTGCCTTCATCCTCATCCAGCTCATCCTCATCACGGCGTTTGCTCACACCTGGAACAAAAACTGGTGAGTCAGAACGAGCTGAGCTGCAGCAGAAATTTTCATTCTGGGAAATAGAAACTGAGATGGAGAAATAAAAAACCTTTCACACACACACACTTATATACCGATAGGCACATTGACATGTGGCAGGAGAAAGCTGGAATTGAACCTACAACCTTCTGATCACAAGACAACTACTCTACCCACAGAGCCACAGTTACAGTAGAGGGAAAAAAAATGTTCTCAGAAATTTTGTCCAATTTTTTTTTTTTTTTTTTTGAAATTGTCAAAAGTTTTGACTTTCGAAACTCAGAAAATTTCCAAGTGTTTTTTTTAGAAAATTCTTTAGATTATTCACAAAATTTCTGAAGTTTTTGGTGGAAATTTACTCTGTTTAACTTAAATAATTTTTTTTCTTTCTTATTTAAAATGGCCCTACTACACTGTCATAAAAATCCCTTTCACGTTTTGGATCTACAATAAATATCCATTTCAAAACAAACAAACAAAAAAAAATTGGGCTGCTTCATTTGCTTGATTTTAGGTTGGGGGTTTTTTGACAAAAAATTTGATTTAAATTTAATTCCTCCATTAATTTGTCCGCCAGGTTGACCGGAGCAGCAGAAAACAAGCGCTGGTACCTGGCGGTGATGTGCGCCACGCTCTTCTTCTACACCATCGTCACCATGGCCTTCACCTTCATGTACAAGTACTACACACACCCCATCGCCTGCCACTTCAACAAGGTCCTGCTGTGGGTCAATCTGGGGCTCTGCGGCTTCATGTCCTTCATCGCCGTCACGCCGTGCGTCAAGCAGAGTGAGTCTGTCGGAGGAAAGGAACCGTCCACACCTTCAAACCTGCAACCAAGCAGACGCCATGTTATTACACACTAGTTCCTTCACTGTCTGACATTAAATCAGATTGGTTACTGATTTAGGTCAGATTCACTGCAAAAACACAAAACCTTACCAAGTATTTTACTACTTTTAGTGCAAATATCTTAGTGCACTTGAAATAAGACAAAACTAACTGATATAAGCAAGATTAGGTTTTTATTTATTAAATGAGTGCGTCTCTGCGTGATTTGAGGGTTTTTAAAATGTTTTTTCTAAACAGAACAGCCTCGCTCTGGGCTGCTTCAGGCCTCCATCATCAGCTGCTACGTCATGTATCTCACGTTCTCCGCTCTGTCCAGCCGCCCGCCAGAGAAAGGTGAGGAACAACACTTAGCATCCACGTTCAAAGCTTTTCTTTTTTTCCCCCACCAGGGGGCTTTCTGCGGGCTCTAGTGTCCCTTTTTTTTTTTTGACAGTAGGCTGACAGGAATGGGGTAAGGAGAGGGGGTAAGACATGCGGTGAATGTCGACGGGTCCGGGAGTCGAACCCGCGACGGCCGCGTCGAGGACTCAGGGCCTCCAAATGTGGGTCGCGCTAATCCCTACGCCACCACGGCACGCCCCAAAAGCTTCTTTTCTTTAAGAAAACTAAAGCAGAAACACATGGAAGAGGCTCTGTATCATTTCTGCGCCAAGTTCTGTCAATAAAGACTCTAATGAGAACAATCGTACATTAGCCACCTTATTCCGAGCCCCCATGAGGCTTTGCGTGATTTATGGGCGTGACTTCCGCCGCAAACCGGAACAGCCATTTGTTTACATGTTAGCAACTCGCTAACCGGCTTTCGTCAGAGCATTTAGGCTATAAAACATTTGGGAACACCAGCTATCAAAGCTTAAATGTGACGATATTGTTAGCTACCCGCACTAGCATAGTTAGCTACTTCACTGACTCAGTTGCTTGGGATGCAGATGCGGATTTTCTTCCGTTGGCTTTTTGTCCACACAATGAAATGAGCACATAAAGCATTTTGGGTTTTCTATTCAAGTTTAGACTTTTTAGCCAAATTCTTTTTGTTTGCTTATCTGTCGGTAGGCAATGAAAACTGCCGCTTTTGTTTTTGGAGCCGTTCAAAACACACCTGCTGCTGCCACGAACTAAACTTGGTCTGATTATTAAAATACAGCCGCCACCACCACAACAGTTACCTGAGCTCCACAAGGGCATCTTACGACACTTTCCAGTGGTAAGTTGCTCTCTATAACAGGTTAATGTGTGATTCGATTCGGTTCTGGTCCAGTGGAGATTCTCCATATTACGGTCTGGAGCAGCTGCTGTCATTTCTCCACTGATTTGCAGCGACACTCAGGAACGAAGAACCTCGAGGTTCTGGTTCTGATGGACTAAATAATCCCAGATATTTTATTTTGTCTTATAAATAAATTTTGCTGGCCCAATCCTAATGATAAAGACTCGGATCATAAACTTTATTATTTTTTGAATTCAAACGGAAAATAAAATTCACATCACACCAAGCTAATTTGGTGAAGTTCTGGTGTTTTATACTGTCGGCCCAAACCTGCAGCTCAGATCTCTGACCAGCTTCTCTTCAGTTCTTCAGAGAAACGAGCTGCTAGCAGCGATGCTAATTCACCGTCATTCTGTTACAAAACTTAACTACCGTGTTCCTGTCGCTCCCCGTGATTAAACTCACAATTACGATAATCTGTGCTGAGCAGCTCTCTGATAGAGGACGGTGTGTCCGTAAACAAGTTTTACTAAATATTGTATTATAACCGAAAAGAGAGATGTAACTTCTATCATGAATATAGATTAGCAAAAAACCTACAAATTACTGTGAAATACTGCTACTTCCGGTGGGCACCGGAAGTAAGACCCATAATCGTTTCCCCAGTAAGCTTCCCAGGAATAAGGTGGATTGTTTTCTAAATAAATAATTTTCTGGCTGCTGCCTCTGCAGATCTGCTCAGCATCACATGCTCTTTTAGCTGATTGTTAGCATCTTAGCTCCTCAGGTGAAACAAAACCTTCCCAGCATCTGGATTCAGTCTCTGTTTCTGTCTTGTTGTTGTCAGTTTATTATCTCAAAAGGGTCAGAGGTCAGGGTCAACGTTTAGGTATTTCTTTATGACCTTTTGGATAAAATATTTAACCTGTGGGCCAGCATTTGACCCAACAAGGACAAAAAAACCCAGAACTAAATACAGTATGTATTTTACTGTTTAAAGGTGTTTGCTTGACTTGAAACTGTTTCTTTTTTGAAAAACAGAATATTTTATTCACATATTAATATTTTTTGATAGACTACAACTGATTAGTTTTCAATTTTGAGAAATAAAAGCTATAATCTCACTGAAAGGTCAAAGTCTGCGACCTTCTGAGAGAAATGGGTATTACTGCATAATAGCTAAAATAAAATCAGTTTTATGCTTTTCTCAACTTTTCTACAGTATTCAGGTGCTGGAACAGAGAAAGCTGTAGAAAAAAGATGATTTTGTGTCTGCTGAACCTTTTTTGTGTTGATTTTGTCAAATGTTTTAGATCTTTATTCTCCGAAAAGTCGACTCATTTTCAGTCATCTGTTCTAATGCCATCAGGTTTTATCTTAAAGTGGAACTATTGTGTAAAATTCATATTTTGTGCATTTTTGTTCTTCCATTTGGGTTTCTACTGCTCTAAAAACAGTCCAGGTTCTAAAAGAAAACACCTAGACAGTTTTGTTAATAAATGAATATTTCTTGGTGTCTGGAAAACGAGCCGTTTCAAAAACTTTCAGAATGTAACGTTACAAATCAGCTGGCCCTGCCCCGTTACCACGGGGTTACCCCGTAACCCCAGCAGAGTTCCGCCCGTTACCTAGCAACCCCAGCAGAGTTCCGCCCGTTACCTAGCAACCCCAGCAGAGTTCTGCCCGTTACCTAGCAAACCAAGCGGAGTTGGTCAGCTGGTTTTACTGCTGTTTGCTGTACAATACCTGCTGGAAAAGACAAGTGTTTTGTTGTTGACTAGAAACCACTTGCTTCATTTTTGTTAGTTTTGCAGGAGGTTCCACTTCTGCTTTTTAAAGATGTTTGGTTGTTTAGTTGCACATCGGTTTGCAGCCATTTTCACCATTTTATAGAAAAATGTAATGACCGTGTTTTGTATTGGCCATGGATTTATCTTAACCTGTTCAAGGAAGCATAATGAGTCACTTTTAAACAGTCATTTCAACAAAGAAACAAGACCACAGCATCACACTTTCTCTACCAAACTTTACATGTGAGGATTTTCCACATTGTTGCATGTCAAACAGTTTTACTTTGAATTCCTAATTTCCTCCTGAGCCGTTTCTTGGGATCTAATATTTTACTTCAGCATTTAAAAAAACAACCAACACATGAAGACTCCGGTTATCCGCCATTGTTTTCCTTTTCTTCTCTGCTAATGACTCACCTGCTGGCCTCCGGAGAGACAAAGAGCTCTTTAATGATGACGACGTAAGCTGCTGGTTTACAGACCCATCTTATCTGGACTTTCATCACATGCAAACATACAGACACCAGCGCAGATAACCGGGCTGAGATGTGCTGCGACATGCAGGCTTTCTGTGAGCGGAGCAGACAGAAAGATGTTTGTTTCACATTCCTCTGACAAACCACTGACAGGGTAATAGCAGAGGAAAACATCCAGCTGTGTCATTACACGCGTTCTTACACAGTGTGTCACGATGAACAGGAGAGTGATAAACAGCGTTCGGATTACAGGAGAAAAATGCTTAATAAATGTGTATTAAAGCTGCTGAATTTGCTGCTTGTTATATTTGTTCATCCCTGGTTCTGAGTTTGGTTGATTAGATTCAGTTAAGAACACAGAGCTTAAGTAATAAACAGATTAATGTGGCCTACAATGTTTTACATATAAGTACCAAAATAAATATAATCAATCTTTGATTCACTCAGCAGAAACAGATTTTGTGTCACTTACATAACAAGATAAGAAAAAACTTTAATATGACCAAACTGCATAAAAATCAGTAGTAATATTATACTTACACTGCAAAAACTCAAAATCTTACCAAGTATTTTTGCTCTAGTTTCAAGTGCAAATATTTGAGTTTATTTTAAGGTAACGATTACTTAATATTTATTAAAAAGTTCTAGTTCTACTGGCAGATTATTTCACTTATAATATGGGAAAAATGTTTTTTTGTTTTTTTTTTGTAATACATTTTCCCTTGTTACTAGTGAAGTAATCTGCAGGTGGAACTAGAACTGGGTTGCTAGGAGACGGGCTTGGCTGGCGTTGCTAGGTAACGGCGCCAGTGGAGCTACAACTTTTTCATCAATATTAAGGAATCATTAACTTAAAACAAACTCCCCTATCTTAATGAAAAATCATTTTCAAGGTGTTTTTATTTTATTTCAAGTTTACTAAGATATTTCCACTAAAACCTACACTAATCACAAGAAAAAATCTAATAATAAAGTTATTTTTTAGAGATTTAGATCCATAAATTGAAAGGAAGTAGTTTTATCCTGCTAGCCAACTGCTAAATAATTTTACTCATTCACTGCAAAAACACATCATCTTACCAAATATTTCAGACCAGTTTCTTGTTCAAATGTCTTGGTAGACTCATTTTAGCTGAAATTGGGGTCAGATTTAACAATTTCACCTCCACTCCAACACACTCAGCCATGTTGGAAATCAGTGACTGTACGTACAGTAGGTGTGTGTGTGTGTGTGTGTGTGTGTGTGTGTGTGTGTGTGTGTGTGTGTGTGTGTGTGTGTGTGTGTGTGTGTGTGTCAGCAGTGCAGGGCGTTGTAGCAACATGTTGGGAAAATATGTACGCTCCAGGCTTTTTAAAAAACATTTTTCTAAAGCTGTTCACATAGCCACCAACACACACTAAAAAACACTAAATCTTACCATGTAGTTTTGGTCTGGTTTCTAATTTATAAGTATCTTATAAATGTTGTGCCAAATATTATCTAAGAGCGCCAAAGCACTAAAATCAAAGTAATAAGAAAGTACAGCCACTTTTAGTAGTTGCTTTCACTGGGTGAAATTTTGCCCAACACTGCAAAAACATAAAATCTTACGAAGGTTTTTTAGTCCAGTTTCTAGTGCAAATACCTTATTACACTTGAAATAAGACAAAAACTAACTTACAATTAACTTTCAGCAAGGCATGGGAGCTTGTTTTAGGTTAAAAAATAAATAAAAATCCTTAATATTGCTAAAAAAAAACCTTCAGGTTCCACTGGCAAATTATTTCACTTAAAACATTTTTCCCATGTTACAAGTAAAATAATCTGCCAATGGAACTAGAACTTTTTAGTCAATATTAAATAATTATTTACTTAAAACAAGCTCATAGTTGTTGCTGAAAATGTACTTGTAATTTAGTTTTGTGTTATTTCCATTCTACTAAGATATTTGCACTGTAATTAGACCAAAAGTACTTGGTAAGATTTTGTGTTTTTACAGTGTACACACATTACTGCATTTTCTTGGGTCAGTTTTTTACCTCTATATGTGTTTTTTTCTAAATGCTGATTTTGGGGATTCTTCCTCTGTACTTCGCTGATACTTTTAGGGTTTTGCTTTTAATTGCGAATGATTCATCCTGGTCTTCTAATAAACTGTATGAAAAGAAATCATTACAGTGAGACGATATAAGCAATTATTGATGCTCGAATGAAAATCAGGCAAAGATTGAATTTTGAACAAACATTTGGTGTTAGCTACGTTTCTCGTTTCCCTGGGGAATCTGTGTGAAACGACCCTCTGGAAACTCAGTGGGATCTCTGGATTTTAGTATCGGAGTATTTGTGAGTTTGGTGTGTGCCCGATCGTGTGTGTGTGTGTGTGTGTGTACGCATATTTACGAGTGTCAGAGGGCGTGTGTGACGGGGAAGCTACAGCTGAGGCCCCTTTTACAAGAAAGAAAGGAATTTCAGCCGAATTAATGGAGAACAAATCGATAAAGCCACCCTGTGCTGCAGCTTGTCTGCTCCTCAATTAAGTTACGATAAAAGACACATTTGCTACCATCTTACAGCCTTTTTCCCACTAAACCAGGGTGACCAAACTTTTAGCCATGAGGGACAAAATTATTAAGTTGAAGGCACTTCAGAGCCACAAAAAATATTATGTTTTCCAGCTCCATTGTGTCATTTTATAGCACAATACAGTAATTATTTTATCTTCAGCTGTTATAAAAATGCTACATATATCAAACATGACTTAAAAAAAATTTAACGCCTCCGTCTCTTTAAGAAACTCCTACTCTTCCTTCAGGAAGTCACCACAACATAAATATTGCCCCTTTAAAACTATTTTTTTCTGCCTTTTTTTATTTTATTTGCTCTATAATAGACTAAATGTGAAATTGGATTTAAATCAACAACATAGTCAGATTTTTTTGTTGAAAACATCATTGTTGATTCAAAACATAAAAAGGTTTTGTACACCAACAGTTTCAAGCATTTTGGAATTGATTGATTGATTGATTGATTGATTGATTGATTGATTGATTGATTGATTGATTGTTTTCTTATTTGGCCTGTAGATTTGAGTAAAAGTGGGTCGACATTTTTGGTTCTTGTTTCTCCAAAGTTTAAACGAAAGCAAAAACATCATTAATTATTGGGAATCTGTTTTTGTACTTAATTTATTTTATGTCATTTGTCTGTAAAAATATTTCCCTAAAGGATGGAAATTGCAGGAACCACCTCCACTTGCATACCAGATTTATTCCATTCTAGAAACAAGGTGGAGCCGCAAGGAATCTTTCAGAGGGCCGTAAATGGCCCTCGGGCCGCACTTTGAACATCCCTGCCCTTAACCCTGCTGTGTTGTTGTTCTGTGTGTCAGTGGTGTACCAGGGCATGAACATGACCGTCTGTTACCCCAGTGTGGGGCAAGATGGCGTGAAGAACGAGGGCAACGCTGTGGCCATCATCGGCGCCGCCATCATGTACTGCTGCGTTCTGTTTGCCTGGTGAGTCCAAACTTTACACCTCATCTGAGTTTTTATACAAAAACTCACCTTGTCACGTCATTTTCATTTTATTTCATTTTTTAATTTTTATTTTTTGCAGTAATGAAGCTTCGTATCTGGCCGAGGTGTTTGGTCCGTTCTGGATGATCAAAGTTTATCGTTATGAGTTCCAGAAAGCGACGTGTTGCTTCTGCTGCCCAGAGGAAGAAGCAGGTCTGGTTTACTGTCGTCCTCAAAGAAACTAAAACACTGAGGCAGTTTTAGTTTAATAATAATTAACTCTCAGGAGCCGTTTGTAAAGTTACACAGTCAAAAACTAACAGCAAACATTTGGGTCATAAGAGAAAAAAAACCTCATTCATTTATAAATGTCACAGTCTAAACATTTAGATTGCTGACTGAATATTTAACTTAGTAATAAAACATTTGCCAAATACTTGCCTTTCCAACTAAATATTTAGCTTTCTAACTAAATATTTAGTTTGGTTATAAAATACATAACAAATATTTAGCCTGTTAATAACATATTTTGTTTGCACAGTAAATACTTAGCTTGTTAATAAAATATTTAGTTTTCTAGCAAACTGTTTAACTTGCTAACTTAACATTTCGTTTGTAAGGCAGATAATTTACTTACCTGAATAATTCAAGTACAAACAGAAAAACTTCAAAAGTAAAAAACTGGTGAATGACCACCAACCGTTTCCACGCCGAATATCTGCAAACATGAAATGTGTTTGATCCATTTCTGATCTGGTCTCTAGTGAACCTGCCAAGCTGCTAATTAAAAAACTCTAACATTGAGATACAGATTCATAAACACCTCAAGCTGTTAGCATTAAGGTTGATTTCGCACATTTTTCAACAAAATATGCAATGGTTTCACTCTTGAAAGCCAGAATCTAATCTGTTGCACCATTAGGTCACATTTAAAACATATTCAATGATTAGATTTAATGCAGTTTAAATATTTTATTGCAGGAGTTTTGAAATTTTGATATTTTCATCTTTTTTTTCCAGTTGAAGATGAGTTTGTTGTTGATGATGACAACAAAGGCTGTCAGAAGGTTATTCATAATGAGACGCAGCGGGTGGCGTACAGCTACTTCTTCTTCCATTTCGTCTTCTTCTTGGCGTCGCTGTATGTCATGATGACCCTCACTAACTGGTTCAGGTAAGAACGGGAACAGTTTTGTTTTTAAAGGGGTCCTATTGTGCACAAAGTCACATTTTGCAAGTTTTCTTACTTCCATTTGTGTATCAGCTGCTTCTAAAAACAGACCAAGCACCAAGAAAAAACATTTCTTGACAACAAGTTGATGTTTTTTGGGGTCTAGAAAATGAGCCGATTCAAAACCTCCCAAATGTAACGTCAGAAACCAGCTGCCCTGCAACCTGGCAACCCAAGTTGAGCTCCAGCACGTTTGGTCAGCTGGTTTATCTGCTGTATGCACTGTACAATGGCTGCTGGAAAAGACAGGTGTTTTGTTGTTGACTCACCGTCCAGAGTCATTCTTGCTGCATTCTTGTTGGTTGTGCAGGAGGCTCAACTTATGTTTTTCAAAGATGTACAGTTGTATAATTGTACATCTGTTTGCAGAAATTTTCTCATGTAGGCGTTGTGTTGAGTTAGGGGCGGGGCCAGAGGCAACTTATTTGGATTTAAATTGACAGGACGCCCTAAAAATACAACAACATTTTAGGACCACTATAAATAGAAGAAAAAAATAAGAGTAAATTTGCTCCAAAAAATTTTTTAGATCCAGTTCAGAAACCACAAAACTCAGAACTTGTCTGAACTCATAAAGTGTAAATTTTTTGAATTTGGAAATTTCCAAAAGTCGAAAATGTGGGACCTTTCAACCTCATAAATTTCCAAGTTTTTTGTGTAAAATTTCTCAGATTCTTCTCAAAATCGGAGGGTTTTTTTCTCGTAAATTTTTGACTTTTCAAACTCAGAACTTTGCAGTTTTTTGTAGAAAATTTCTGATATCAAGAAAATTTTCTCTCAAAATTTCGACTCATTGAGCTCAAAACTTTCAATGTCATTTCTAGAAAATTTCTGAGCTTGAACTCAAAATGTTTTTCTAGCAAAATTAAAATCTTCAGAGCTCAGACATTTTCCTGTTTTCAAGAGAATTTCTGCGATCAATCTAAAAATTCTAGATTTTTTTTCTTCCAAAGTTTTCACTTTTAGAGCTCAGAAATTTTCAAGTCTTTTTTTCTAGCAAATTTCAATGATCAATCTCAGAATTTCTGAGTTTTTTGGCAGAAATTTACTCCATTTTGTTTTCAGTTTACATTTGCCCTAATACACTCTTGTACTAAAACTGCTCATTCTGAAAGGAGCTCAAAATAATCTCAAAATAATCTCATTATCTCAGAATGATTTTGTCCAAAAAAGGCGTGAACATGTTTTATATCGCCCATCTTCACCTGTTCAAGGAAGTATAATAGGTCTTCTTTAACCTTATTGTGTCATGACTTCCTGTTCTGGCTCTTGCAGCTACGAGTCGGCGGTGTTGGAGACCACCTTCACCCACGGCTGCTGGTCCACCTTCTGGGTGAAGATGTCGTCCTGTTGGGCCTGCGTCATCCTCTACCTGTGGCTGCTGCTGGGCCCGCTGTGCAGCTGCCAGAACGAGTCCAGGCCGCGCCGCTCCCGCATCAAACGCCGCTCCGCGTCCTGCCGCCACGTCAGTGTCAGCGTGTGACACCATCAGCGCCGCCCCAACGCAGGCGAACATGAGCGGAGCGAAGCGGGTCGGCCGCGGCGCTCTGATCCGCGGCGCTCTGATGACCGCTGGAGTCAAAGACTCACAGAGTGAGAGTGAGAGCCGAGCGCCGGGCCAGAGGGACTGGAGCTGCACTCAAGCACAATCAGGGACGTGATTGTGACTTTCAAACTCTCAGAACGAATTGCCAAAGGGAGCCGGAGGAGACGACCGTACACTTAAAAAACACCAAATCTTACCAAGTATTTCTGTTTACGTTTTAGTGAAAATATCTTAGAACTCTTGAAATAAGACAAAACTAACTTACAAGAAGTAGGAGTTTGTTTAAAGTCAATAACTAAATTTAATATTGATGAAAAACTACTAGTTCACTAAGAGCAGGGGGAAAATGTCTTCTGCCAATAGAACTAGCTCTTTTTCATCAATACTAAGGAATTATTAGCTTAAAGCAAATTTCTATATCTTGCTGAAAAGTTACTTGTAAGTTAGTTTAAGTGTACTAAAATATTTGCAGTAGGAAGTAGAGAAAAATACTTAGTAAGATTTAGTTTTTTTTTTGCAGTGTATTTCTCGGGAATGACATTAAGGATCTGAAATAATGTGCACGTTTCATATCTTTACTGTTGAAATGTGATAGTATTTTTTTATTATTTTTTTTCCAATATTTAGACAGGCAGTGTCTAGATGTTTGCTGTAATATGACAGCAGTGGAAGAAACCCCGACACTTAGTCTATTTTATTTTTCAGCCTTTTTGTCCTCTGATCATCTGATAATGTAGAAATCTTGTGAAAACTCATTCCACCTCATGCCACACCCTTCAGTCATCAGAAATGTGTTTTTATTCCCTTACATTAAGATGTCTGTTAACACATCATCAGTAAATACAACAACAGGTTTCTGTTTGTATCCACTTTGCATTCCAGCAAACCGTTTCTGAACAATTTTGGGATGTGTGCGCTTCTTTTAACTGTTGCCTGATTGTTGCAATCCCACGTTTTGTCACTAGATGTCACTGTATGAAACGCAATGAGCATTTAAATGAGAAAGCGAGTAGAGAAAGGGTTTTTTGGAACCTGTGCAGGATATCTGAGGACAAGCTGCTTCATTTGGAAATCCCGTCACTCTGGTGGGAGACGATGATGTCTCAACACTAACATAAGGCTGAGCTTAAAAATAAAATCTATACTTTTTTTTTATACCAGATCCAATTTTCAATTTTAATAGATTTTTTTAATCAGATTCTTTTCTGAAAAAGAAATTTCACAGGACGGAAAACATTTTCAAAAAGTGGATTTTGTTTCAATCATTTGCGCTGTATGATGGAGTATTTGGGCCAGGCTACAATCAATTTTGATTAATTACTAGAATACAGTTACAATATTAGGAGAATAAAGATGCAATTTTACTAGAAAATGTCTTAAAATTGTTTGAAAAAAGTGACTTTAAGGAGAAAAAACTTTTTGTTTTTATGTGTTTCAGAGCTCTATAAAATAACTCAATCTCCTAATATTCCGACTTTTTTTCTGGTAATATTAAGATTTTATTCTAAAATTATTTCGACTTTATTATCATTTGACTTTATTCTTGTATTACTACAACTGTATTCTTGTAATTGTGATGAAAAAAGAAAAACAGCCTGACTGTAGAGTTGTAGAGATGGATGTGCTGAAAAATTCAATTAATTGATAAAATCAATTATCGCCCAGCCCTTACACTGAAACTGTTTTTATTTTTCCAGAAGCGTTAAAGATCTAGACACATTTATTTTTATGCTTTTATTCAAATTTTCATGATCAATTGCAGGTTATGGACGACACACAACCTGCCACTTTTTTCCCCTCATACAATAAATTCCCATCAGAAATTTCAACTTTTGAATACAAACTGAATACAAATGTATTCATGCAGCTCCTGGTCAAAAACATTAACTTTTCTAACATCTTTGACTTTAAGCCAAAGAAATCTCACATTTTTAAACTAAACATTAAAATGTTTGCATTTAGTAAAAGCTTCAGAGATTTACCTGATCGACAGAGAGGCAGCTAAACGGAAACATACAATGAAAGAAACAGTAAAATAAAAGTCATGTTTGAGTTAATATTGCTATATAGTGTATATTTCCATTTTATTCATTATACAGACGGGAAAACTTCTTGTTTACATATATTTTTACAACTGTAAATGAAAAACTTTATGAACAGAATGAATTGAAAAAACAGTTTTTTAAGAAATAAAAATGAGCCCCAGAGGTAGATTTCACTTTTTATTGTTGTTTTGCCTCCTGAATTTGTCTTATTAGCAAAGCAGAAGCAGCTTCTTCGTAGAAACGTTCACACAGAAGTTACAGTCAACTGGTTTCCGTTCCTGAAAGGAAACTGAGCCGAGTGTCTGCAACGACTTTTTTATTTTACTGCTGATGAGCAGGAATCAGGCTCACATGGGTTGATTTTAGTCTTTTATTTGTTGTAGATGCGAAGCATTTTTGTAAATAAAATGTTTTCTTATGATTGTTGTCTCTGATTTGCTGGTGGGAGTAAATCTCAAATTTACAACACAAGAACTTTAACATATGTTGGATTTTCTGAAAAAATATTTACATTGGCACTCAATACTTGTTTTTGTTATTTTAGTAACATATTAATGCAGAGAAAGAAACACTTTTAGCGCTATTTTAAGACGCTACAGATCTATAAAACAAGGCCCAACGTTACGCCCCCTTTAGGATAATTCAGATTAAACCTGCAGCTAATCAGTGCCACGCAATAAAAATACTGTATAATTAAATATAGCTCTCATGTAAAACATCAAATTGCTCAACGTATTCAATGCAACACAGAAAATATTACTGCATAAAATAATACCACAAATAAGCAAAATACAGTATGAACGCCGTTACATAAGTGACGTAGAAATAATGTGTTCAGATTTATACAAAAATACACTGTGTACCAGAAAAAAATAAACTTATATTTCATTTGTGGTAAATCTCTTCAATAATACACATTTTTTAACAGAAATGTTCCAGAACGAGTCGCACTGAGCCGCAGCCGGCCGCCATGCGCCGCAGCCGGCCGGCAGCCAGCCGGCATGCGCCGCAGCCAGACAGCATGCGCCGCAGCCGGCCGCCATGCGCCGCAGCCAGACAGCATGCGCCGCAGCCGGCCGCCATGCGCCGCAGCCGGCCGCCATGCGCCGCAGCCGGCCGGCATGCGCCGCAGCCGGCCGGCATGCGCCGCAGCCGGCCGCCGCAACGCCCACATTTCACTAAATGGTTGTTTCATGTTTTGCCGCTGAAGTTACGCCTTTGTTGAAAATGTAAAAAATGAAGCAATGATGGAAACTCTTAAGGCCACAATGAGAAAAAGTTTTAACTGCAGCTTCCTGGTTAGACTGTAAAAACCAGAATAAATGGATTCAGTCTTTTAGACAATCATTCCTACAATGAGGAAAGTTTGAGATGAAATCTGTTGGAAAAAGAAAGTCCAGTTGAGAATGAATGAAATCTTTGGTAAAAGATGAGATAATTTAATCTGTTTGCTTTCATAAAGAGCCTTATTAAGGTGCAATGAAAGTTATTTTCTTGAGAAATTTCCAGGTCATTTTCCTGATTCTTACAGAGAAAACTCAGTTATGTTGAGAGGTTATTAACAGTTCATGACATCATCATGAACGTTGAATGTTTACAACATTTTTTCTGTCATTAATTCCTTAAAATTAATTAACTGGTAGATTATCTCACTTAAAATGTGTGAAAAATATTTTGTTACAAGTGAAATAAAGATGTTTAGTTTCTCAATTTGTGGATCTTTTTGTTTTGCATCTTCTTGGACCCTTGTTTTTTCCCCAGCAGCACAGCTGTTTGAATCGAACTTTTCCATCAGTTTTATGCTGCAAATAAAATAAAAATCAAGTATACTCAATTGTGATCGTTAATCTCAGGTTAAAACGTCTCACCTCGTGAAATTAGAAGACATTTTATAACCGCTGGCACCAGCCATGACAAGGCGCAGCTGAGCCTGTGTGGGATTACAAAAAACCTGCAATAAAATCTAATTTCTGCACAAGTTAATCTTTTTAAAGTAACTGCAGCTCAATTCTTTATAATCATTCCACAAATATGTCAATAGAAGCCCAAACAGGACAAGTGAACGTCACCTGTGTCTCGTTTAGCCTTTTTAAAAGTGGAACAAAGTGCATTTTTGCCATGTTAAAGTATCTCCAGCCTCATGAATGTCAGCAGAAACCTTAAGTCTGTTGTTTGGTTTGAATTAGCCAAACAAAATGCTCAATTGTAAAAGCTGTATATAAACTCCAGACTTATCCTTATTTACTGCTGCAACTTCTACAAATATTTGCTGCAAAAAAAGTGGAAAAAACCCCCAAAACATCTGTAATGTGTCACAGGAAGGAAACTCAGTCAAATTCATTGCAGCTGAATCTGAAAGTGGATAATGAGACAACTACAGTATGAACGCCGTTACATAAGTAACATACATAACTACTGTACAGAACGGAAACCAAGAGGCTGCAGTGGAAAAACACTAATGAGAAAAAGGTTGTTTCAGTCACAACTGTCCTTCTCTTTGGTTTTGTTTAAGGTGGGCGTCGCGTCGCACCCACCTAAAGTGCTTTAAATAGTCTCTTAAATAACCATGGCGTTCGTTCAGTCAGATTTCCAGGGCCGGTCCAAGACTTTTCAGGGCCCTACACAGATGTTTCTTTTGGGAAGGACCCAAAGCTACATGTCCGCATCAGATGATTCTTTACTCCTGTGCTGCTAACATTAGCATCATTTGTAATTAGCTTACATCATACAGGCGTCACTATGGCTGTTGATTTTAACCTTACAGGAGCAGCAAACTAAAAAATTATATGGACTTTGAAATGCATAGTTGTACACTGCAAAAACACAAAATCTTACCAAGTAAATTTGTCTAGTTTCTGTGCAAATATCTTAGTACACTTGGAATAAAACGAAACTAACTTTTCAGCAGGTGAATAATTGTTTAATATTGATGAAAAAGTTTGACTTCCACTTGCAGATTATTTTACTTTTTTCCCATTTTACAAATGAAACAATCAGCCAATGGAATAAGTAGATTTTCATCGATATTAAGGCATTATTGGCTTAAAACAATCTCCTGTATGTTACTGAAAAGTTAGTTTTGTTTTATTCTAAGATATTTGCACTAGAAACTAAATCAAAAATACTTGGTAAGATATTTTGGTTTTGCAGTGTATTTAAGTGTGTCTTAAATTTTAACTATTTAAAAGTAACTTCAGCTGACAAACACTAAATTTACAGTAAACAAGTTGACAAATTTAACTTTATATTTCCCCAACAGAGGCAGCAGAAAACAGGACGATATTAACCAAAACAATTTTTTCCACATCTAATAAAATTTAGTTTGTTTTATTTTTAAATATATATATTTTTAATGATGCTAATTTGGTGCTCTTGGCAGCCCAGGGTGGTGTGGGGGCCCCAATCAGCCCTCAACTCGCATTGCTTTGGACCGGCCCTGCATATTTCAGACTAAAACCTGAAAAGTTCCCGTTTCCTCCTGCAGTGATGCATCTAAGCTCATCAGGTCTTTACTTTTAAAGTTCACACATGAAACCAACAATATGACGCATCAGTCTGCGCCTGGCGCTCGCAGTCTGCGCCTGGCGCTCGCAGTCTGCCCCTGGCGCTCACAGTCTGCGCCTGGTGCTCACAGTCTGCGCCTGGCGCTCACAGTCTGCGCTCACAGTCTGCGCCTGGCGCTCACAGTCTGCGCCTGGCGCTCACAGTCTGCGCCTGGCGCTCACAGTCTGCGCTCACAGTCTGCGCCTGGCGCTCACAGTCTGCGCTCACAGTCTGCGCCTGGCGCTCACAGTCTGCGCCTGGCGCTCACAGTCTGCGCCTGGCGCTCACAGTCTGCGCCTGGCGCTCACAGTCTACACCACCACGTCGATTTCTGCAGGACTTTTCATCCCTCTGTTGCTGCAGAGCCTCTGGAGCGGCCGCAGCAGCTCGTCCTCTCTGGGCCGGTACGGAACCACGTAGCTGTCCTCCTCCAGCAGGATGCGGTTCAGCGTGCGCTCGTAGTTGATGTGGCGCCGCACCATCAGGACGTACTGCTTCCCCGGCTGCAGGTCGGGGCAGTCGCACAGGTTCGGGACCCACAGGAACTCGCGGTGCTCCAGCCGGAAGCGGTTCCGGTACGTGTGGATGATCTGGACGTCGTAGCGCGTCTCCTCGCCCCGGTACAGCTTCCCCAGAACTCTGCCACGAAACACTGCCACACACATAAACAAGAAACGGCGACTTGTTTATACAGAGTGGGGTTGTGTGGAGTAGCTGCCTCAGTCAGTATCTTACCGATAGAGAACAGCTGATGTCAGTTTGGAGGAACTTTTAGCATCTAAATAAGCTGAGACGTTTAGAAACTGACTGAATAAAGACTGTGGAACATGAAGTTGGTTGTGAGGATTTATTTTTAATTTCGGAACTGAACTTGGAAATAAATCTTTTCACTTTTCAGCTTCATTAACCAAACGGTGCTGTTGTCTCTAAATGTTTTTAAGGCTTTTCTTACTGAAGGAATCATCTGTCTGATGTTTTAACTGAGAAATGGTTTAAATAATTTATAAACTCCAAACCAAAAGTCCTTACCAAAGTCCTTTTTGCAATACTGTCTCTGGCGTTCCCTTCGTCCTTTAACTCTCTGACATTTTCCACAATTCTCTAAAGAACAAACCAAGAAGAAGCAAAGTTAGAAAGTCAGAAGACCAGAAGGCATATTGATTAAACTAACATGTCTAAAATGAAAAGTTACATCAGTTTTTCCTCTCATTAAATGCATTTGAGTATGGGATGTTTATAAAGTTACACAGTCAAAAATTAGCAGCTATAATTTGGCTTATTTAGTCTGTAATAAGGAAAAAATGGGGATTCATTTTTCAAAGTCATATTTTCACCATGTTATTCATTAATTTATAAGTGTCGCCGTATCAAAATAAATATTTAATTAGAAAACTAAATATTTAGCTAAAGGCTAAAGTTTTGTTTTCAGACAAATATATTTAGCTAGGAAGCTACATATCAAGCTGTAACCAAAATGTTTTGCTTCAAATAAATATTTATCTTTCTAAGAAAATATTTAATAGAAGCTTGACATTTAGCTTGATAGCCAAATATTTTTTTGAAGCTGGATATGTGGCTTCCTACCTACATATTTTTGTTTGGAGCTGAATGTTTAGTTTTCAGGCAAATTAAATACTTAGTTTGCTTTATTTAGTTGGTTTGCAAACTGCACACAAGCTAAAAAGAAAAATAACTATTTAGTATCCTGACTAAATTTTTACTTTGGAGAAGAATATTTAGTTTGAAACTGACATTTAAAATAAATCTGCTGGTTAAAATGATGTTTTCTTCTCTTATGACAGGCTGAATAAACCAAATATTGTTCATTTTTGACTGTGTAGCTTTACACTATGTAGCCCATGTTTGAGTTTCATAGGAGTTTCTGCAGAAAGTGTTGCTCAGACTTCTCCATAAAGTCTGAGCAACATTTTGAAGAGTTGTTGTGGAAGCGGCTCTCGTACTTCCAGGTGGAGCCTGAGGAAGGAGGTTTCTGTGGCTTTCCTCGCGCTCCAGGCGGCTGATTGGCTGCTGGTGGCCGGGAGCTGGGTGACGCTGAGGATTTAGATCATTTAAAACTGGAAGACAGAAAACAAACAGATTTGTGTGAACTGCAGGTCTTCTTAAAGTTTAATAAGCTACATATTTAGGTATTTTATGGTGCAAAACTACAATATTGATACTGACTTGGTATCTATTTTACCAATGTTTTGGATCTCAGCTGCCTCTAAAAACAACAAAAGCGCTTAAAAAAAAAAACCATCCAACTTTTTTCTATCCATAGGTTTTTGGAAAATGAGCCGATTCAAAAACCTCCGGAATGTAACTTCACAAATCAGCAGGTACTGTCCCGTTACCTAGCAACCCCAGCAACAATCAGCCCGTTACCTAGCAACCCCAGCAACAATCAGCCCGTTACCTAGCAACCCCAGCAACAATCAGCCCGTTACCTAGCAACCCCAGCAACAATCAGCCCGTTACCTAGTAACCCAAGCAACGATCAGCCCGTTACCTAGCAACCCAAGCAGAACGTCAGCACTTTGGTCAGCTGGTTTTACTGCTGCATGAACTGTACAACGGCTGCTGGAAAAGACAAGTGTTTTGTTGTTGACTCTGATCTTCCCGTGAAAAACATTACACATTTTATATTTTCCTTCCACTTTGTTAGAGCGTTTTCTTTGGTCTTGCACAAGAAATCCCAATATAACGCATTAAAGTCAGAAGTTCTGTAGGACAAATAGGAATACTTTTGCATTTGTGCCGCTGTGAACCATTCTGCACACATATAAATGGTTAAAACAGAAAGAACACATAATAAATAAAGGTAATTCATCTGAGGAGAATTCATAAAATATATTGACTTTCCTGAAACAACATGTTTTAAGGAGCAGCAGCAGCAGAGAGAATTTATGCAACTGGCAGGTTTTATGACAGCGGCGTCACAAGCTAATATGGCCGGACACTTTTTGGAAACAGAGTTTAACTGCAGATGTTTTTAAGCAAGAAATAAAGAACACAAGAAAAGTATTACTGAAGAAGACATGGGCATTTCAGAAACATATTAAAAATCAAAAGCTGTTAGTGTTGATTGTTTTTAGGGATTCGCAGAGCTTTCTCATCTCAGAGTTATACATTAGGACCATCCAACCTCATAAATCCGCCTCCAGGCTCACCTTTTTCTACGTTTTCTGGCAACAATTTGACATGGGTTCAGTTTGGCTGCGATCCACCAGCTGGAAAGGATTCTCCAAGAAGCTACTTAGATTCATGGCCTCATCGGATGGATCGAAAGTCTTTGGATTGGGAGCAGATTTCCATGTGGTTCAGGAACAACGGGGAGGTGAACAGGCGTCCAGCGTGTTTGTAATCCACACTTGTTAGTGCAGATAAAGCAGCTGTGTTCCTCTGAATCAGGGGGGTCAGCGTTCAGACCAGCAGCAGGGTAAAGACGAATCACCACAGATGTTTTCCCTCTCTGAGCCCAAATGGGCTCGCTCTAATTTGTGCAATTACAATAATTAGAACCAATTTAATCTTGGCTCTTTGGTTTCCGCTCAGAAAGAGCAACCTGCAGCTCCGGAGCCGAAAGTTGCTCTGTGGACATTAAAGAATGGCTCTTAAAGAGGGACGTATTAGTCAAAATTCACATTTTGCAAGTTTTTATGCTTCCATTTGGGTCTCAACTGCCTAAAAACAACACAAGCGCTTAACAAACAAACACCCAGTCGTTTTTTGACTATAAGTTGATGCTTTTTGGTGTCTGAAAAATGAGCCAATTGCAAAACATCCAAAATTTAATGTCAGAAATCAGCAGGCACTGTCCCCGTTACCTAGCAACCCCAGCAAAGATTAACCCGTTACCTAGCAACCCCAGCAAAGATTAACCCGTTACCTAGCAACCCAAATGGAGCTCCAGCCCGTTTGGTCAGTTGGTTTTACCGCTGTATGCGCTGTACAATGGCTGCTGGAAAAGAAAAGTGTTTTTTTCTGTGGAACGTAACCACAAATTACTGGCGTAAAGTTTGCCAGTTCGTAGCTTTTTACACAGGGCTTTGCTGAAGTATCATGAAATGTAGCCTGGGAAGTTTGGTGCAATGCTACTGGGCACTGGCCTTTGCAGCAGCCAATCCAGGAGCGGCATTCATTTTCCTTAGTGCTGATTGGCTGTAACCCCAACAGCCAGTGGAAATACAGCAGATTGCTGGATGTTAGCTTCTGTTGTAGCGCTACAACAGTTCCCATGGTCCATGTTAATGCACATTCAGGTACATTTGGTCTTTTAACTGTTATATTTTGCAGTTACAAGAGCTTCTAGTGGTGGCCCCTAATATCTGTGGATTTTATCTATCTGCTGGCAGCTGTGGTCCTTAGCCCATGAAAAAAAACAGGGGATCCATTGATGTGCTTTTAGATATGGATAAAGAAAATGGCTGCAAACAGATGCACAATTATACAAGCGTACAACTTTGAAAAGCAGAAATGGAGCCTCCTGCACAACCAACAAGAATGCAGCAAGTGGTTTCTAGATGGCAGGTCAACAACAAAACACTTGTCTTTTCCAGCAGCCATTGTGCAGAACATACATTGGTTAAAACCAACTGGCCAAACATGCTGGAGCTCAGCTTGGGTTGCTAGCTAATGGGCTAGGTTTCACTGGGGTTGCTAGTTGAGGGACAGTACCTGCTGATTTGTGACGGAAGGTTTTTGAAACATCTCATTTTCCAGACACCAAAAACCAGTTGGAGGGTTTGTTTAAGCACCTGGGTGGTTTGAAGCAGAAAAGGCCCAAATCGAAGTACAAAGACATGCAAAACCTGAATTGTGCATAGTAGGTCCTCTTTAAGTTGCCCCAGTCACCTACACAGTTCTTTGAAAATACCTTTTTAATAACTGTAAAATACTTTTTTACTTTATAAATTTGCTCTCACTGTATCGTTTCTTATTCTTATTTTTCAGTTTTTGATCAATTTTTTCTACTTTTGTGAGAGAATGGATGCCTCCATCTTTAACTCACACCAGTGGGGTTTCCGGGCGGTGTTGGGCGGCGCCCTGGAGGTCATGGTTGGAGTGGTGGGTTGTCCTCTGGGGAAGTAGCTGGCAGTGTGGTGAGCCTGTCGCAGAGGGCTCCTCCTGCCGTGGTGCAGGGCGTACTGGTCCGGCGGAAGCCAGTACTCGTACTCGATTCCTGGGTTTCTGTCTGTCGCCAGAACCTGGACACAAGAAAACATGTTTAAAAAACCCCCCAAAACAAATCAACAAATCAGTTACTAATTAGTAAATATATTAGTTAACCAACCAAACAACTAACCAATAACTTTCTCTTTAGAGCATAGATCTTTGGAAGTGTTTACATTGGTGTTTCTGGTTTCGTACAATAGATTGAAATGGATTCAAACTAAAGCGTTTAAAGTTGCATTATGTAACTTTTATAATAAATATATTTTTACATATTTGTTAAAATTATCACTATGTTGAGACAGTATGAGACAGATAATCTGTGAAAAGACAGAGAGAAGATAAAGAAATGCATCACTCCTGACCAAAAGCAACCAATCAGAGCCAGTAGGAGGGTCTTATCGCTGATAACCAATCTTGTGAACATGCTGCTAAATGTGCTAATGGCAGAAAAACAACTTGCCATTACAAGAAAACTGTTTGTGCGCCATCATCTGTGGCTACGCTAAGTAGCCTGAGCAGAAACAACAGGCTGTGCTGATGGGGAAAAGCTGTATCATAAGCAGCACGCACACAGGAATGATTGACAGCACTAAGACCCACCTCCAAGCTCTGACTGGATATTTCTGTTTAGCACTGGGGGAAGGTAGAGGAGTTTGATTTTTTCACAGATTATTTGTTTCATACCATACTGTTACTATAGCGACAGTTTTAACATATATGTAAAAAAAATATTTTTCATTAAAGTTACTGCGACTTTAATGTTGTTCGCATTTGTACAATTTTTTTCCTGCAAAGCAATTCCAGTAATGGTTTCCATAGAGGACAGCGCTGCATGGAAATGGCTTTTTCTCTCCAAATCATGGCGTTATTATGTCTGCAAACAAAGGTCTTAATATCAACAGTATAGTTTATAAATGCTGGTATATCTGACCTCCGTTTTGTGTTTCTGAAAACCACAACAAATGGGAGAAACTGACACAGTTTTGAGATAAACTGGTGTGTTAAATGGCACAAAAACCAGCAGGAAGATGAGAGAAGAAGGAAGCTGAAGCTCAGCGTTTTCATTGTTACAGTCTGAATTAAGCAGACTAAACTTTACGCTAACTTTGGCGTTTTAAACCTGCTGCTCACCACAGATTCTCCTTACTTCCCATAAGCCTGCTGTTATCCCCCGGATAAAATCAGCTCTTTGTTCTGGTGGCGCTTTGTGGGACCTGATACTTCAGCGGATGACCAATCAGTGAAACCAAACAGCGAACCAATAATTATGACAGTAATTGTTTTTAATGGTAACTTCAAGGACTACACAGTTTTTTCTGATGTTGTAAATTTGTTCCTGGTGTACAGAGTCTTATTGTATTTATATATTTTAGCTTTGTGTGAATCGGCATGCTGCCATTTTCCTGTGACTTCACTGCTGATAATCCTGAACTTTCATGAAGGGACAATAAGGGATATTTTTTTCTTACATTGTATTTTCTGTTCTATTGTTAGCAAGAATATAGAGCTGTTTCATTCAAAATTAAATGAATTTATTTAATCCTTTAACTGTTTGTGTTCTGTAATTTGGTTTAACAGTGGTTTTATTTTCACACCAAATCCCTTTGCTGAGGTAGATAAGATCGGCTTCACATATCAGTGAATCTAAATATCGGCCGACCACTGATCTCCTAAAATTAAGGAAACTGCCACCGATAAATCAGTGCATCCCGGATTGTTATGCTTACTAATGCCTTGGTGAGTGAAGCAGCTCTTACCATCAGATGCAGGTCTTCCTGGGTTGGTCCTGGCACCTCGAAGCTCTCCCAGGTGTCTGCAGAGCGCCGGTACAGCAGCTTGGTCCCAGCTACGCTGTACTCACCGGGGACGCTGATCTTCCAGTTTCCATTGATCACAAATTGGGATCGACCGTTCTGCAGCGCTGTGCGATCAATAACAGTGAATGGAGTTACTGAGTATTCGTACAAACCGATTCAAATGCTTCTTATGACGGATTTTTCAGGCTAAACTGTTAAAGATTTCAGGGTGACAGAGGAACAAATGATCCTGTGGTTATTTAAGGTTGTTTCCATAGCAGCAGATGAAAACAGGAACCTCCACCTGCTCTTTATCCCTTCCAAACCACAGTATGTGCCATTCTGGGTCTGTTTTATTTGCGTCGCCAACACAGCGATGAGAATAGATAACCTTAGCGATTATGTTACTCGGAAAGAAGAAGCCTGGTGCAGAAAGCAGACGGACAGTGAGCCGCTCGCCGGTCTCTGGGGAACAGATGTAATAATAAGTTTTAAAGCGTATGAAGGGAGCAGAGATATCTCTTACCCAGATAATTCCTGCTGTTGTCGGTGACTCGGATGTGAGTGGCTCCAGCCGGGATCATCGTCACTTCGTTGTATCCAAACGGCCCGCCTGGCAAATCAAAACACAAGCTTTAGTAATTCACAAAAACCGAAGCAGAAGCAATACTTCATTATGATGATAAGCTTGATCATTTTAACAAGATACTGCTCCTGTTTGTACTTCCTAGCTCTGGAAGTTAAACACTTCTGTGAAACATTTAACTTTGACTTGTAAAAGTCAAAGTATTTTTGCCTCTGAAGCTTCGCAAACATCATGTGTGACTGAATCTTACCAGTTATATGTTTACAGACGGACACAGTCACTTCTATACTGTTGACATTTCTATAGACCTAAAACCAATTTTTTATGCACCTTCATATTAATATTTGGTTTAATAGTTTATCAATTGCTTCAGTAAATTTAGGACATCCACTGGCAGCTTCTCAAATCCCTGTTTGCTTCTGGAATAGAGAAGAAATTATTTTCTTATAGTTGCAAACTGATGAATGACCGAAACATTAACCAGATGTAATAAACTTGAGGCTGTTGGGACAAATGTAAAGTTAATAAAAAACATATCAGCAACTAATGGTGTTTGTAGAAACTTGGCTACAGAATAGAAGTTGGAGTATTTTTGCCTCTGATTCTTCACAAACGCGTCAACATGACTCAGTTAGGTGAAGACGATATGCAGATGACACCGTGATGACACCCAAAAACCTGAAACATGTGCAGCTTCTAGATGCAAAACCCTGCAGGTTCTTATCACTGCGACTAAAAAAAGAAAAATAATCCTAATATTATAATAAGTTAATACATAGTCATCACACAATGTCGTCATTTTGACAATGATTTCTCTCGGTTTACAGGCGCTATAAAATTTACAGCGTTCAGCTTGTAAAAGATAACACTCCAATCACTCGTCAGTATTTGCCTGAAGCTGTTGTTATTTCCTGTACAAGGCTTGTTGCAGATGGATCCAAGGGAAGAAAAACATTTAGTTTTCTCCACTGCATGCAGTCAGACCTTGTATTATCTATGAACCTGCGGGAGCCAGTGGAGGCAAAAATGTTTCTGTGGCAATAAGCCAGAACTGCTGGGAGATTTTTCTGCTCCTCCTCCTTGAAATCTTAACCACAGTCATTTTAAATCTGCCGTTAGCTGGAGCCCTTCTGGGAAAGCAGCCAATCACCTTTGTGTTGCAAAGCTGTTTCCATGGTTAATATTCACTCAATCGGGTAATAACACTCTGCTAAATAAGCCTGAATGACTAATAGCTGTTGGGTGTGAAAGGAAGACTAGAAGCAGGAATTATCCTCACACCAGCTTTCTGAAACCACTTCATCGCATTTCTGAGACAGAAAGGCATGATGGCATGTGGTATGACTGCGTGTGTGTGTGTGTGTGTGTGTGTGTGTGTCCTACCTGCCTGCAGCCCGCTGCTATGGTACACACTCTTATGGTGCAGACAGGTGGTGTTGTGCCCTCCACACACCATGCAGGCATCTTCCCGCTGCGCCGAACCCAAGATGGAGTCGCAGCCGGGCTTCTGCAGGACACACAGATGGGAAACCTTTCTATCACTGCAAAAACACAAAGTCTTGTCTAGTTTCTACTGTAATTGTTTTAGTTGAGGTAAGACTAAACTAACTTACAAAAGTAACTTTTTAGTTAGATAAGAGCTTAAGTCAACAATTCCCTCATATATCTGCCAGTTTAACTACCTTTTGATCAAAATTAAGGAGTTATAGTCTTAAAACAAGCTAAGTTTACTTGTTAAGTTTATTATATTTCAAATGTACTAAGATATTTCCACATTGGCCTTTTTATAAGTGAAAACTACGTAGTACTTTTTTAATCAATACTAAAGAATTACTGGCTTAAAACAAACTCGTATATCTTGCTGAAAATTTCTTCCAAGTTGGTTTTGTCTTATTTCAAGTGTATTAAGATATTTGTAGTGGAAACTAGACCAAAAATACTTGGTGAGATTTTGTGTTTTTGCAGTGTATACTAGCTTGTTTTACGTCAATGATTCTTAAATATTAATAAAAATTACTAGTTACACCAGCAGATTTTATCACTTCCAACACGGGAAAATAATCTACCAGTGGATCTAGTACTTTTTAATCAATATTCAATAGTTATTAGTGAAAACAAGCTCATATATCTTGCTGAAAAGTTGCTTGAAAGTTAGTTTAGTCTTATCTTAAGTGCACTACATGTTTACACTGGAAACTACAGCAGATATTTGGTAGGATGTTGTGTTTTTACAGTGCACTCAGCTTTGATCCTCCCCTCAGGCTCGGCTTATTTGCCTCTCTGATATTGTATTTCCTCGTCTCCAGCTAACATTTGGGGGAAAACAGCGTCTCTGAGGCTCATAAGGGAACAAGAGTTTGGAGAGGTTGTTTTTTAAAACATAAAAAATGTCAAAGCTAAAGACAAAGAGGATGAGCTGGATGGTTTCTAGCCTGTGGAGCATCCTGCAGCAGGAGCGATGATTGCTTTCCCTGTTCGCCTTCATCTCTGCAGAGCCAGTTAATCAAGGGGGAGGTTCCCAGGCCAGAGAGCAACAATCTAGAGAGCCTGTAATCATCCTCAGAAAGCCGCTTTGAAGATACAAAACACCCTGAGAGTCTCTGTGAGCACAACAGGAAATGAGCTCCTTGTGACATCGTAGCACAAAGTCCACTGGGCCTCAGTAAAACTGCGACCAAACCAGCAAATAACTAATCTAAGAGGTGAGCATACATTCATTATCTGGGCTGATAAAGCTAAAAGTGTGGAACAAACTCTCTGAATTGAGAAGCAAACTGTTTACCCGACAATATATCCAATATACTATGCTATTCTAAATGCCTCCAGGTGCGGTTCTGGGATCCTTTCTGTTTACTTTCAAGACTGCAGAGTTTAGACGCAGTTAGAAATCCTGCTACTTTCAGACATACTTTACATTTTCTCTCATTACGACCACAAACAACGTAGGTTGTCTGGGATTGTATGTGATACATCGACACAATGTAGTTCACAACTGCAAATCTATACTTTGGAGAACAAGTGTTGTGCAGGTTTCTGCTAATATGCTAACTAACTCATTTTTAGATTAGCACTTTAGTGTTTTAGTTAACTTTATAAAAAGCTTAGTGCATTTAGCTTCCCCTAAATCAGATTTTCTAGACAAATTCAAAAGTGCTAATTTATTATTTAACAAATAATAAGAAATGTATTTAATTTCCCTTTGGAATCAACGTTTGCTAATGTTTATGATTAGCAAACATTAGGGTTAGTGTGACTAGCTTTCCAGTTAGTGTTGCTCCGCTGTGTCAAACTTTTAGTCTGTATCTCTACCAACTTTGAACTTCTAGAGACTGAAAATGTGCTCAATGCAACACATTATTTTTATGCTTTTAATCACAAAATATATGATTTTCACTAAACAAATCCCAATAAAATACACTGAAGTTTGTCCTTGTTAGAGGACGTAAGGTGAAATAATTTGGGCTGCCCTGCTGAGGATGAGCTGCAGCCTTTCTGAAGCAGCCATGTGTTCTTCAGGCTCCTCAACACCAGCTGCAGGCTGCATCTGCTTCCTGTTTCAGCCTCTGCTGCTCTGACCTCTCCCTGCCCGACACCACGGCCCATAAATCCTCTTATTTACACCAAATGCCATAGAGAGTATGCCCAGAAACACACACGTCGACATATGTAAACACAGAGACTCCATAATACCGGCGCTCAGGTGTGTGTCCCCTCTGCTGCAGACGTCTCTCCTGAGTATTACATATTGTGTGTTCATCTCCAGCCTTCTCCATCTGTGTGAGAATAACCTGCTGCAGACTCAGCTGAGCTGTAATGCTTCCTGAAGGCTGATGAGTGAACTCTGGCCCAAACGCTCAGCGTGGGACTCGCTTCTCCTGAGAGCTGCGGTCAGAGCGGTCAGCATCAGTTACACCTCGTCTTCAGCAGCGAAGGCCAGCGTTTCCCAAACTTAACCTGCGTTTAACTCCAGAAGGAGAAGAGCTGCTTGTTTTTCACCCAGGTGACTCACAGATGGAGCCTTTCCAGATCAAACAAAAGCATGAAACGCTGAGAAAAATCAAATAAAACTGAATGTATCTGACGGTTTTCTTAACCGGTCGAGCAAACAATCTGAGTTATAGAATCAATAAATGTTTAAATAAAACCTAAAGCAAAGAATAAACGGATGCAAAAGCACAGAACCTTATCAAGCAATTTCAAATCTCATATTTATATACTTTAAATATGACAAAAGTAATTTACAAGTAACTTTTTAGCCAAATATGGGCCCTAAATATTCCAAAAATATTGATTAAATAGTTCAAGTTCTTATTTTAACCCTTTTTCCTATAAAAAAACAAAAAAATTACATTACTTCTGTGCTTGATTTTAGTTTTATTTTCTTAGCCCAGAGCACTTTTGACTGGTTTATATGATGTTTATTTTGATAAATAACGTGTGAAACTGTGACTAACACACACATCCGGGTGTTGTTGTCATTTACCAGACAGCGTCCGCTGACACACACAGCTCCGGCCTCCGGGTCGCAGGCCGTACCGTCCAGAACGTGACCAAAGTTGTAGTAGAAGTTGTGTCCCAGCGCCAGGCAGCTGAGCTCACAGGGGCTGGAGCCTGGCGGGGAAAAGCTGCAGTCAGTAAATCATCCGTCTTTATGGAACAAGGCAAGATAAAAGCAAACAGGACTGGGGAGAGAGACACATAAAATGCAGGAAATGGGAACGAGAAGTGGGAAAGATCTGGAAGAAACTGGGAGACATGGTAGAAAATCACAATAACACCTGCAGCAGGAGACACCTGTGAGCTTTCAAGACGTCCCAGCTGCAATAAAAGTCAGCAAGACGCAAAAATATGTTTCACAAATCTGAAGTCAGCGCTGAGGCATCGTTTTATTGCAGGTTGATGGTATCAGACAGAACAGTTTGTGCTAAATTTAATTTCTACTTGTAAATCAAGTTGGTAAAGTGAGACAAAACGGTTGTGAAATGAAGGATTGAACATGTAGAAATGATTCAGATGCGCATTGGAAATTTAAAAAAGATGTTTATATCTGCAGAAACAGTTCAGTTTTGTTCAACTTGGGAAAATCTGAATCCTACGGAGGCTCTGAAGTGCAAACCACTTCAACGAATCATTAAACAAAACCACAAATTTAAAAACACATTGATGAAAAAGTACTAGTTCCACACTGAAAAAAGAAAACAGGTGATACAACTTGAAAAATTTAGTTAATTTTTAGTAATTTGCTCATTTTTGATTACATGCATTGTCACATTATTTCACTTAAGACATTTTTTCCATAAGAGAAATAATCTGTATATGGAAGAAATACTTTTCATCAATATTAAGAAATTATTAACTTCAAACAAGATCTGATTTCTTGCTGAAAAATTACTTTTAATTTAGTTTTGTCTTATTTCCACTTGGAACTAGACCAAAAATATTCTGTAAGATTTAGCATTTTGCAGTGTATAACATCAATCTTTATACTTTCAACTGATTGGACGGTAACAAATCTCAGGGACCAATCAGTTTAAGTTGCTGTTTTCTAGCTTTAGGTTGTAAAAGTTGCAGAATTTTGCTCTCGATGGAAACCAAGATGGCTGCTCAGGTTGTTATTTTCCTGCTGACCTCCGTGAAACGTTGTCCATCGGAAGGAGTTTCCGGACACCAACGGCCGGTCATTGAACGCAGCACACTGCATGTCTCTGAAGTCCTCCGAGCCAGGAGGGCACACCTGCACAAACACAGACATGCATCATGAAGACGCTGGAACATCGAGGCGATCATCTTCAGAATGAACCTGCAGACAAGAAAAATATATTTCATAAAACGCTGAGGTCATATTTAGAGGATGTGGATGAATTTCTGATTACAGCTGGTTGAAAGTTTCCTCTTGTTTTAATGTTTCAGTTTAGTTTCTAGATGAGCAATAATGATTTTAGACGAAAGCACAGAAATAAAACTGATCTGACTGATTGATCATGTGAAAGATTCCTGAAAAGTTCAGAAGTTTTACATCTGAATACGACAGAGAAGAAAAAATATGACTTCTGATTTTAAACATAAAAAATAACCAGAGACAAAAATCCATCCATCTTGACCTTCATCTGACCTTTGACCAGTTTTGTTTTTATTCTTCTGACTCTGCTGAGTCTTGATTTGTTTTTTTTCTGTAATATCAGAGAAAAACTCTCAGAGTTTTTCCCCAACTCATCCTAACAGATGAGTTAGAAAAAACTAACTCATCTGTTAGTTTTTCCTTATCAGGACCGGAGGAGGAAACCCTGGAGCTGCAGTGACCTTGGTGTTGCAGATCTTGTACTGTCTGGGCTCTCCAGCACACGGTCCGCCCACCGGGTTCCTGCACACAAAAACTACTTATTAACAAAAATATTGCACTTTTGGTTTGCACAAACTTATTCTTGGATAATGAGATTTTAGTCTGATCAGTTCTGTTGGGTTCAGTTGGGTTGCTAGGTAACGGGCTGGGCTTGTGGGGGTTGCTAGGTAACGGGCTGGACTTGTGGGGTTTGCTAGGTAACAGTCTGGGCTTGTGGGGGTTGCTAGGTAACGGCCTGGGCTTGTGGGGGTTGCTAGGTAACGGCCTGTGCTTGTGGGGGTTGCTAGGTAACGGGCTGGGCTTGTGGGGGTTGCTAGGTAACGGGCTGGGATATAGGGAGATCAAACGTAACAACTACGGAAACTTGGTCAAGAAACGTAACGCGAAGTCAT
>CAEFZX010020136.1:0-17333 GCA_903066825.1 Alfaro cultratus
TTGTTGCACTACTGCCATCTATTGAATCCTAATATATATACCTCAAATTCTCATAATGAGCCCAGTATTCACCGCGCACTTCTTCTTCTACGGGGGAAAATAAAGTCGGCGGCTGCTTACCGTAGTTGCGAGACCTATTGTGGCTCAATATCGGTCCATATATAAGGCGCACTGGATTATAAGGCGCACTGTCGGCTTTTGAGAAAATTGAAGGTCTTTAGGTGCGCCTTATAGTGCAGAAAATACGGCAGTTGTAATGAGACAAAAAGGAAGGAAAATAAACTTCTACATCAACGCTAAAACCAAGAGGTGTATTTCATATTGCAACAATGTCCCACATTAACATTGACTACTGCATGGCTGTTCAGGACTTACCTTGTGGTTGCGCCCATGCTTGTAGAGCAGTGATATGATAGACTTAATGTGTCCTTTCTGAATGATATTGAGTGCCTCAGGGCTCTCAATTAGGATGCAGTGCAGAACTTCCAAGATGCCTGCATACCCACAAATAGAATCAATTAGTTAACACCAGGAAAAGGAAAAGACAAAGCAGAGAGCGCTTGTCATTGAGACAGATTGCGCGATTCAAGATGAAACACTGTTGGTACATACATTATATATGCCTATATATAAAAGGCAAACACTGCCAAGAGTTCAAAGGCTCATTTAAAGAAGGGAATGTGTTTCAGTGGTCATCTTGAAAAGTTTTTCTTTGACAGGAAGCGCAGTACAGTAACGATGATAAATGATGGGTGTACCTGAAGAAGACTCTAGTCTTTCCAACTTGCTCACAAGCCAGTCTAAATTGTTTGAGAACTGGGTACAATTGTTCCGGTTTCCTCTGATTAATGCCGCTGTAAGTCACAAGAAATGTGGGTAAGTTAAATGTTGCACCACAGACCAACATGTTTGATTGGTACATTTCAAAGCTTGCATGATACCTTTTATAACAACATAACAAGGTTGGGGACCCCTTAATGGGGACCCATTTGGGGACCCAAATGGGGACCCCTTAAGCTAATGCCAAAGCCAGTTATATCAGAGGTTCTGCTTTGACATTTTTATACATATTAATTTCTGAAAGTGCCTAAAGTAGACAAAAGAGGTAGGACAAGGAGAATGCATCAACACTTGCTGACAAACAAACTCACTTAATGAATGCCCTAGCAGCAAAAAGACAGGGTCAAGGGATGCAGACACACAGGGAAGAAAGGAAGAAGGCAACCCAAATCCAGTTAGCGCTGTGCTACATCAGGTGTGTGGAGGAGGGAACAGGGGAGAGAGACGTGGATGGAAGACTAATTTCAGTCAGGAGGTGAAATCAGTATAAATAAGAGCATGAAGGACATTCTTGAAGGGTAGAAGGGATTCAGTTTGTCTGGATGAAAGATACATTTTGCATAAGGTAGCAGACATGAGCAAATATAGATGGAGAGCAAAAATATGCAATTCTCATGGTTTAGTGAGATATGTCAGAAAAAGATTATAACAGTGTGTGTAAAAGAGGCTAAAAGTGATTGTTGGACAGGAGGGTTAATGACACTGGGTCATGTGGAGAACATGGCAAGAACAAACAAAACAGATAGCAGACAAGATGAATGATGAAATTTGACATTCACTGACTAAAAGGTGCCAAGAAGGGACACAGTGGTTCTCTGTGTGGTGTGCGCCAAAGGTATAGCTGCTTCTGGGCGCACACTGCCATTGGCTGTTTTTCAAATTTGCAAAGAATTGACATGCTAATTAGGATTTATCTTTAAGAAATGTAAAAATACAAAAATATTTCCAAGTGTTCCATGAGAGACAGAGGTTGAAACAACAGTATTATTAGACAGAACACATTTTCTGTACTGAGTGCCTGTTATCTGTATTAGGTTTCTGTCTACTTTCATAATCTGAATAAACCCCAGACTTGCTTCAAAGAGTGGATTGTTGAGTTTCCCTGTTGTCAGGGTCAATCCGTTGGCCAATTTAGATGAACAGCTGATTTTTTGGCTCATCTCTAGTTGAATGGATGTTGTGTGATACCATCAAATGGGATTATTTATTATTATTTTAAAAACATGTCTACATGTAACTGAAATGTGCAAAGCATTGGTTAGTTGTCAGATTAGCAGGAAAAAAAATAGTTGGGAGTTATTTTTTCTCCCAATAACTCATATCTCTGAGACCATTAAGAGTAGAGATTTAGTTTAAACATACAAATGTATGTGTGGTTGAGGGACCATTATGAGACCAGTTTATTACCCAGAAGCTCATAAAGCAAGTTGAGAATGTCTTTCCAGGCAGCTCCGGCCTCTGACCCAGCACACTCTCCAAAATGGGCCGCACTGTTGTAGACGTTTAGCCGGTCAATGCAGTTGGAGACAAGGGTCAGCATGCCCTAAAAAAACACAGAAATCAGAGATGTCTTTATATCTAAAATTTATTGTGCTGCATTAAACAAGGGTCATATTACAAGACAGTCTGAAAGCATGGTATTTCAATAACTAGTTAGCATTTATTTCTATTCACTGTTCTTCTAAATATGGATATTATGTGAGTTATATTTTTGTTGATAGATTAGTGGTATTTTGTATAGCCCTAATGCAAAGGCACAAACTATTGTCAATATTCAGTTGTAAAATAAGTGGCAGAGGTCACTGCTCAATACAATTCAAAACTTGAGGCAATTGATACAATCAAGAAGTACCTGAAGAAGTATTGCAAAAAAAGACAAAATGATGGACATCCCTGAAGGTTACAGAAGCAAATAGATGAACCTATGCTCTGTCTTTAACAAGAAAACACATTAAGACATAAACAAGTGCACTTGAGAGGAAGTAATAAAGCTGCCCTTGGTATAGGTCCATCCATACATCCATGAATCTTCCTTTCCTTATCTGAATTGTCACGAAAGATATAGGTTAAGGAGGGGAATGAAGACATCTCTCCTCCCAGTGACACTCCCCAGCTCAATCTGGAGGATGTAAATGGGTTCACAGGTCAAAAAGGGTATAGAGTCCCTCCAGCTGGGTTTGATCTCCAACCAGAGGGATGTGCCAGGAAAATCTTCAAATCAGTAGCAGATCTACTCTGAAGCACCCTGGGAAGGAAGCTCATTTCATTTACAAGATGTTCTTAGGGTCATTATCCACATCTCATGACCTTAGGTGAGGGTCCTGATGTAAAAGGGCCAATAAACCAGGGTTCAACTCACCATGACAAAAATCTATGCATCTCCTGCTCCATTCTACTATTATTTGTGAAGAAGTCACCAAAAACTCCTCAACTTGAGGTAGAGACTGACTGAACATAGAGTAATTCACCTTTTTTGAGTTGGGATTCAAGGCCATAGACTTGGAGGAGCTGCTTTTCACTAAGTCATGAACCATCCCAGTTCTTGCTGAAGGTCACAGCCTAAAGTTTTCAACAAAACCCACAAAAAGCAAACAAAAAAACCCTGATTTATAATTAAAAAGGATCTCAAATAACCTTTTCAGAAAGGACCAGCAGCCAGTTTGCTGATGATATCTTTTTAAGTGGTGCTACAGCATTCAGGGAGGATTCAGACAGGTCCATCTGCCAACTCATGCAACCAAATACTTGACAGCAATTTGATAATCTTTTATTGTATTGTTTTTCTTCCAAATGCAGTTAAGTCATCTCTGTATTCTACACTCTTAAATATCAAGACATTTCATATTAAAGACAAGTGCTCATTAATTAATTAATTATTGAGCTCCATTTGTAAAAGCTGCTGCCAAATTTTTATTAGAGTCATTGTCATAGATGCAGCTCTCTCCTCTCACATGTCACAGTGATTTATGCCACATAAGAATGCCTACAGTGATCTCATATGCAAAATGGAGGGCGTTAAAAAGACAAAATGGAAATTTCAAATGATTTATAACATCACCAAAAATCATGAGTCGGCTTTTTTCACTGACAAATTAACCTTCAGAAGGCAATATATCAGGAACAACACAGAGGATTTCATTTTATATCATACCAAAGAAACAGAAAGAAGATTGAGATCTCATGGTAATATTTTAGGATTTTGAATTTAACTACTTAGAATCAGATCTCTTTAAGATTAAATCATTGTAATTATTGTTGCAGAACAAATAACGTTTGGAAGACTGAGGTGAAATGGCTATTCACTATACCAGCTGACATACTGTGTAATTGATAAAAGTAATTTAGGCTCTGGAACCTTAGCAGCTTCAGTGCGCTCATGTTCGCTCCAGGGAAAACTTATAGAGCTAAAACTGCTGACACCTTCATTTCCTGTGCCTCCAAATACATAACAGCAATGAAACATGCCTCAATTGGTCTCACCTTTGACACTTCTCACAAGTTTCCTTCCATTCTCAGCATAACCAAACATGCTGTCAAATTTAAACAATCACATAACTCATAATTTCTCTTCCACAGCTTTTATGCAGAGCTGAACATTCACCAATTTTCAGGAAAGAAAACATATGTGTTGTTCAAAAGGTGTACGAGATATGGCAGTTTGATCAGTGTGGTACAGGAGGTTCTGCAGCTATAAGCTATTTCTGAACAGCTGGATGGAATAAAAAAAAACTGACATCATTTTGAGCCAAAACTGATATATAGGAGCAGTGGCAATGATTACGATGACATTTCTCGATAAACAAATTTACTGAATGACTCATCCAATGGATTCGGTTGTCGTTGAGCATCTGCTATGACTAAAGCTAATTATTTTTCTAGGTTTGCTGCAGTGAGTTTAATACAGAAGTGCAGCCTCTCCTTGAGTGCTTCATTAATGTTTAACAGAGTTCAAGATCATTTTTAGTGATCAAATTGCATTCCTTTCCATACTCTATTTAGTTAAGTTGCCTGAATTTAGAGCAGATATTCATGTTGATGCATGTTTTTAAAGTATGTTGATTTAAAAACAAACCTGCATTGATGGATTGATGGGTGAATAGATTAAACCTAAAATTATTGCTTTATTTGCAGCTTAAAAGGTATCTATCTACAATAGAAACCTGACTGCATCATAGGTTGGTATGTTTTGGGCGTTGGAGCCCTCATATGGGCTGTATTGGTTTGATGTTTTGTTTTGATGAAGGCTTCAATGTTAAAGACAAGACTTGCTTCTGTTATTAAGTAATATTCCATAATGCATTTTCACAGCCTTCTGTGATAGTATAACTCACTTCTTGTTTGAAGAGGTTCTGTCTGTTCTTGAGTGAACGCAGCTTTATCTGCCTCTCCTCATGCTCCAGTTCAACATCAGGGAGTTGGAAATAGGTGATGAGGTCATTGAGTGTTTGGAGCACCTCTTCGACAGGCAAGGCTACAAGGGTCCTGTTCTTAATGCTCAGGCAATCAAGGTCTCTGTGACAGATAGACAGAAGCAAGAGAAATAATTACAACAATTCCCACTGAGAATTACAATCATAAAATTGCCCAATGAATCATAAAGGCAATAAAAGTACGCCTATTGGGTAGCTGTGTGGATGTAAGGACAGGCAGTGATGACTAGCAGTGTTTAACCCACAAGTTCATTCATGTTGAATAACTGATTTCCGCTGACCTGCTAAAAATAGATTCTGTCGTATGCGTGAGAGGGATAAAGGGGGGGAGATGTATGTGTCATAGCTGCAGGAGGGAGGCTGACACTTCCTCACATGTTGACGCGACAGGGACCCACAGGGATGTAGTGGTCTTCGATAACAAATTAAAAATAGAGTCCAGTTGTAGTGGTCCTTTCTCAAAGCTGGCCTCCGTCCCTGCTGAAATAGTTGCCATTTACAAGCACCAGACAGGTCCACTGAGCAAGCTGTCTGTAGGCTGGGCTTCTCATTCAGTCGAAACTCTCAGGCCTAGAGCATGGCTTTCCACTGGTGACATCACAAAGTGTGACTGTGTGAAAGACTGGAGGGCTTTGAGAGATCAATGTTCTGGCTTCAACTATAATCTCTGTAACATGGTGCCACAAGGGAGTGAGCTGCATTGTCTTATTAATTGTGCTCCTTCATCATCAGCAGGTGTTTCAGTTACCTGAATGTTTCTTTTTAATTTTAAGTAACTGTCTCAAGAGATCTCTAATTTGTTTAAAGTGGATAATTTTGTTTAATGGGCAATTTGCACATCCACAACCTTCCTTGCATAGGTGAGCAATGTTTTGCATACCTGATGAATCGGTTAAAGAGCAGCGTTGTGTTGCGGATGATTCTTGCGGCTCGAGACTCTTCATGTTGACAGCGCTGCAGGGTTAACCCATCATCCATATGACCCTCAGAGTGAAGACAAGCCTTGAGGGAAAAACAGATGATCGGATGATTTAGGAGAAAGGTGAGCGGCAACTAGAACAGGAAAAAGATTTGAGTATCCTCAGCCAGCATTAAAAGACACTGACAAGAACATAGCTGAAAACAAGAGGTGGTCCGATTGCACAAGCATTATTGAATGCACAATGCTTTGCAAAGTTAATCTAAACCATATAATTTCTCTACATTTTGTCACATTACAACAGATTTCAAAGCATTTTAGAAGGATTTTAGATGAGATTTTAGGAAAGACGTTTTACCAAGTGTAGAGTGCATTTGTGCCCAGACCTCTTTACTCTAAACACCCCTAAATAACGTCCACTGCAATCAACTGCTCTCAGATATCTCATCATTAGTAAATAGAGTCCAACTATGTGTAATTTAACTTTAGTATAAAGCCAGCTGTTCTGTAAAGACTTTAGAAAATATTGGAAACAAACAGTATCATTAGGACTAAAGAACACAGAGGACAGTTCAGGGGTAAATCTGAAGAGAGATTTATAGAAGTTAGATTATAACAATTTTCAAAATGTATAATAATTTTGTTAGGAGCAAAACCAATGAAAAAGTTTTCAGATTTAATAGAACTAGAATAAAATCCAATAACCAATCATCCCACACACTGAGCTCATTATAACTGGACTAGTCATCTGCTCCAAGGAATCTTATTTATCATTTTGTGTATGCTTGTGTATGTCAATGCTCACTCTTCTCTTGAGGGGACCCAGTCGAGTTGATTTGACATCAGGCGCCTGATAGGACAGCCACAGACCTGTTGCTACATGCATGATGAAGCAGAGCGAGTCTCCATATTTAATCTCTGCCACCCCCATGCCCTCAATGTCCCGCTTGGGGCTTTGCTCCAGCTTCTCCTGCGCAAGTTCAGAAGGGAATGAAGAAAGCCGTCATGTGAAATAATAATTAAATGTATAAAACACAACAAGCAAATCAAATCTAACAGCCACATAACTCTACTGCATATGCGCTTAATGCTTCAAATAATCACAGTTTGAGGAGCTGACCTGCTGCATGATCTCATTGGGGTTATATTCAGGGAAAACATTATTGAAACAGTCTCTAATTTCCATGGTAGCTTTGTTGCATTAGGGAGAATGTCAACCACAAAATCTCTCATGTCTTAGGTTCAGACATGATTTGTTAGAACCCATGTGATAAAAATCAAAGAACACAATGAAGGGCCCATATTCGCTGTGTTAGGTTTATGAAATTGTATCTCTGTGTGTATGTACTTACCTTTGATGCTCTAAAGCAGAAAGCTGTAGAAATGGTGTCCGACCTCTCCCGGTCCTGCAGTACCAACCCCCTGTCCTCAGTCAGGGCCAGGTAGTGACCTGTTGTCAGGTGACGTAGTCGAAACGGTTGCCCCCAGCGGATGTGGCTTCCACTCCAACTACAAATGATAGAGAAATGCATGAGAACTGGTGACATTGCTGAAGACTTCATTCAGCTTACATTTATTAACATTTTGTAACATTATAACTTCAAACAATAATGAAATTGTTGTGAATTTTGGGTGATAGATGAACACAAAGTGGTTCACAGTGCAAAGTAGTAGGAAGCTGATACAAAATGTTTTACAAACAAATTTGAAAATATGGTAATTATGGTATGACTTTTGTATTTACCTCATTCATCCTGATAATCCTAAATGATTTCTAGTGCAACCAGCTGTTTTCAGAACTCCCCTAATTAGTAAACACAAGCGACTTGTGCTATTTATTATCAGTAAAATAATGACTTGAAGAACTCAGAAGTTTGTTAGAAAGCATTACTGAACAAACAATATCATGATGGCCAGGCAAGCACAGCTTTAATTAAATAAACTTGGAAGTCCTGCAGGGATCTACATCTCTGGTAGGAGAGTGTAATGACAAGACATCCTTCAAACATCTCAAAAACATCTCCAAATTTTGTCCATTGCTTTCTTTACCTGATGCAGAAAACCTATGATAAGTTAAACAGGGTCATAAATTTAAAAAAGTGATCATTTGTAACATGAAATTTGATTTGGTGTAAAATGTTAAAGAAAACCCTGAGATTACGGAGACAGAAAAAGTCATACAAAATTGCAGACAGAAAGGAGGGGAAAGTACAAACCAATGTAAGACAAATACATTTAAAGAAACATAAAAGATGGAGAAAGACATGAGGGAATTATTTCCAACCTGATTCGTAGTGGTTCCAACCTCCACAAGGACCTCGCCTTTGCACCTGCTTTGCCCGTCTCATAGTTGACTATCCTGGGAAAGCCAAAGAAGCAGAAATGTTTGGTTTGACTGTGGATGCCACCGTCAAGGTCATTCATCCTAGCTCTGAAGAATCCCACCTTTTGTGCAACCCTCATTCATCACCCTGATTTCTAGAGATGTCTGGCTCAAACACATAAACACACACCACCACATGAGGTGCATTCACTCTTTTTGACACTGGGACGCCATCCTTCAAACAGAGACACGTGTGCCCTGATAACCCACAGCGACACTGTCTATCAGCGATATATGGGTGACTGAGCTCAAAGATAAAAGAAAACACTTATCACCCTGTGGTGTCGGCTTGCAGTGGGTTTGATCTGACTCGAA
Organism: Alfaro cultratus; assembly: GCA_903066825.1. NCBI lineage: Eukaryota > Metazoa > Chordata > Actinopteri > Cyprinodontiformes > Poeciliidae > Alfaro > Alfaro cultratus. The sequence goes on from CAEFZX010020136.1 coordinate 8,888, forward strand.
AAAATAAAATGTGTCTTAAAGGAAAGCTGCTTCCGCTAAATTTCAAGGACAACACTCGGAGAAAAGCCAAAGCTTAAAATGAATTATCCAATACCGCCTCCATGTTTGCCATGCTCTGTTCTAAAAATAGACACTGTGTGTGTCTGTGTGTCCAATAGGGAGAAGCACATCTCCCAGCACCTTGTTGAGTGTGTGCCTGGGCCATGTCTGTAGTCATGATCCACTTTATGTCCTGCTGGATTTTTTTTTATCCACCCTTCCTTCTTTCTCTTTTAATTCTGCCATCTTTTGCTCATGCAGATGTCAAAGTGTTCATGCTGGTCAGAGAAATTTTAATAAAGTGTGATGAAAGCAAAGGCAATAGTTAACTCTGAGCTCATATGTGCTGTTTTGTCAGTGTTTCACACCTCTGCTGTTCTTCACTCTGGTCTGATCCTGGGATGCTCACCACCTCGTCATGACCGTGGAATAGACGCATCACATGGCCACCCAACAAGTAGCCTATTCAAGACAGAGGAGCAGAAGGGGACTTAAAAAAATGCTCTTTGCCATTCTTTGCTGCTGCTAGCCTGCTATAGAATGATGGCATGAATTAAAAGAACACTTCTATAGAGCCTTTCGAAAGTAATACCCCTTAAACATTCTCCCATTTTCTCATGGTGCATTTCACTTGGATTTTGTGTGACAGACCAAGTCGTAGCAGCACAAAATTATGAAGTGAAAAGATTTTTTTACAAGGTCTGTAGAGTGGTGAATACTCTTCGAGGAAATACTTGGTAGAACTCTACCAGCTTCCTACAAATGAGACTGAAATTTTTGCCAATTCTTATCTCCAAAATAGCTTAATTTCAATCAAATTTAAAACTTTTGAATTTAAAACTTGTAGCATCATATTTTAACAATCTTTTCCAGCTGTTAGTACTGACTAAATTAACAGGAAAATGTAATTATGTCATGTTATTAAACTTATAGACATATTTATAATATATAAGAAACCTCTTAGGTTTATAAATTGAAAAAATATATATGTTAAACAGTAAATCCTCCATGAACAGTATTCACACATAACTTGGTACTGTCTGTGAAAACGGCCGCAAATATGCTACTCCGTGTCAAAGTGGACAGACACAGCAGTCTACAATCAGTGAGAGAGCCTCCGCTTTTCTGTCATCATTATATCTTGGCCTTTGTCGCACTCTCACATCAATTATTTTGGATTGAGAAGTTGACCTTGCTCCACGGCTGAATGAACGATGTTAAGATGTTTCTTTTTCCTGTTCTATGAGCCCTCCGCCATCTTTATTTCTGTACCGCAAAAACTTGTTCCGCTTAAGCATGACCAGCGCCCTCTGCAGGATGGTAGCTACAACATTGAAAGAAGGTATAAGCGGAGGCTATTAAAGTTTGGAACAAATATTAATCTAATAAATCATTAATCAAATAATTGTAAATTGATGGGTTATTATTTTGTGTGTTCAGGATAAAGTTGAAACATAAGTATGCCATGCTTTTCAGGTTATTTTTTTTAATTTGTAATCATTGTGGAACACCATTTATATTTTCCAGTCTCTTCACAGCCATGCAATACTTTTTGTTTGTGTATCATAAGAAATACCAGTAACGTACATTGAATTGTAAAGTGGTAATCTGACAATATGTGAACTATTTCAAGGAGTATGAATATTTCTGCAAGACACAGTTCAATTATATAGTATTTACATGATCAGAGACGGCAAAAAAAGTTAACTTATCTGCATTTTTTGTTCCAAGTAAATCTGGATTTTGAAGACAACTGCTTCAAATTAATCTGGTAGTTATTATGTTCTGAGAATAACTTGATGAATAGAATATAATAAGTCTCTACCTTCTTCTATGTTGCTACCAGAACAGATGGGGTGGACGTTCCACAGAGTCTGCATGAAGGAAGCATCCACCTGGATGTTGCCATTGGAGATGGATAAGTGCTGCAGGAGAGACCACATGGAGGACTTAATCATTCATGCACACTAAAAAGATTTTAAATTCCACACTGTCTTAAATATTAATGGAACAAAAACAGTGACTCAGACTCAGATGATGCCATATGTTTAGCACAGTTAAATTGAACTCACATAAGTAATCATAATTCTGAACAAATAACACTTTATAATTGTATAATTGAAGTACTGATGAAATCATAAAGCTGACTAACAGACATTTTCTACGTTTGGATAATATTGCTTCCAGGAGGATATTAATAATTACATAAATGTTTTAAGCAAAGTCTTTAAAAAAAAAGAAAAACATTTTGAGACATCTGTGTCCTCATAATCCTTGCTCCCTGAAGTGTCTTCACAGGCCTTGGGCACTTCCTGTCTTCATATATCATAATATGCATGACAGCTGGGACAGATGACCAGATTGACGTTGGTGACTGTAAGGCGACAGAGGTCTTCTGTCTTTGAGCACGTCACAGTTGAGGGGTGCAAATGTTGCCTGGAAGCAGTCAACAGTTTCATGAATCACAGGAAACATGTTTTCCGGGTAAAGAACAGTGATAGCGTAAGGTTGGACTCTATCAATTTTAAAAGAAGCCCCTAGGTGGTTTCAGAGGTACAAAAACCCCAAAATCATCATCGGTAGGGGGTCAAGTGTGAGAAAGATGAAACCAGAAGAGGCTAATTTAAAATTTACTATGTCTAACAAAATCATAATCCTTCAAACTGCACACTATAGATAAAAATCCCCTAATTGTAATCTAAGCAAAAATGTAATTTTACTACTTCGGGGGAAAGATTCCTGCAGGAAGGCATGTGCCAGATGGACTGGTGTTAAGCTGACATTTTGTGGCATTAGAGTAAGATGAGTCTGTATTTTTTGCATAGACCTAATGAACATAAATTCAGGTGAATGAGCTCAGAGTCTTTAAGGTTTAGATGACAAACTTTACACTTACAAGGTATCTCTCTGAGGACACACTGACAAGGATGAGGTCATCACCAATGCGCACTTTCTCTCCTTCTGATCTCTGTTTTGAAGCAGGATGGATCGTCCACCAGCAGGCTTCACCTACAACACCAAACAGTTTTGAATCATGACTACTTAAATTCCATCCATATATCCATTTCTATATCTTCATAATCCATGCAGAGACTCAAAGAAGAAACTGATGTCTGTCCAGCCATTGGATGAAAGACAATTTACACCGTGGACAGGTCACCATTCTTTTACAGGGCAGCAGAGAGAAATTTTATACATGCATGGGGAGAATAAACACAGATATGTGCAGAAAAGGCTCAGCTGGGATTCAAACCCAGGACCATTTGCCTTCATCTCCCTTGAAACATGTCAAAAATTTATTTAAATTTCTCAGTTTGATCCTTGTTTATTCCATGCATTTCCATAACTTGTGTATAGCTTTTTCGATCACTAATAAAGCTTCCTAGTCTACTTTATTTGTCAATTGAGTAGAGTAGTTGTTTTGCAGTCAAAAGTTGTAGGTTGGATCCCAGCCTTCTCCTGCCACATTTTAATGTGCCCCTGAGCAATGGCATCCCCACATAAATTCAGTCTATTTACCTTTTGAAATTAATAATGAGAGAAATAAAGAAATCCTTTCTTATTAGTTATTCATTGGTGTAAACTTAATCTAATGTAAAGACAATAAATCCCGAGGAAATATGACACTGTATGAAGTTGCATTTGCTCCCAATACAAATATCTACATATATAAAACTATATGTAATGCTGGTCTCATACCTTCTAAAATCTGCAGTTTTTAAAACTAGATCTGCAGACTAAGGTTTTACAAAAAACAAAGCTCAGATTCAACCACAAAATTCTGATCAGTGCATTTGAAGTACTGACGAGGTTTTAATGTGCTTTTGTTGTAAATGTCTCTAATAAAAACAACAGATAATTATGGATAAATACGAGATTGTTTTAAACTACTCTATATTCTGCTCAGGCATTGTGTCCTCGCTAACAGTGCAACATGATCACAGCCAGCAGAAAGGGGGACTAGTAAACATGTGAGTGCCCATGGCAACAATCTTTTAATGTCATATTGGAACAACTGCTCATTAAAATACTGCACAGCGCAGAATGAACAACAGCAGCAGGGGAAAAATGTTTGCAAGTATCATGATATCACAACAAGACCTTCAAATATGCAGCCTAGATGTAATCATTGCTGACAACAGAGGCCCACTTTGAGTCTACAGCGGTCCACGGGGAATAATAACTGAAATGTAAAAAAGTAGCTGCACAACTGAGTCATGAGCAAATAAGGAGGGAAAGATAAAGAGGTGGGCATTGAGACACCAGAGATAAAATTACAGTGAAGTCACCAGACAAAGATAAAAACAAAGACAGTGAGAGAACAGCAGCGGTGGAAATAAAAGTTCAAAAGAGGAGGATGGAAGGAAACCTGCTGTAAAGCTTTTGTTTTACCTGTTGAATCCTCCTGCAGGCCGACATCAAAGGACAGCTTATCTGTCTGGGACCTTGATGTCTTCAAACAGGCCAAGTACTGGTGGTCAACACAAAATATATCATGTCAAAGAAGTAATATTTAACAAAGAACTATTCTAGATAATAAAACTTTAACACTTTGTTCAAATATTTGTGTGGTGATTGATCTCTTACCATAGAGCTGAAGGAATGTCGCAAGAGGATGGCGTGTCCATAAAGCAGAGTCTTGTGTCCTCCGCTGTGTGCTGCCTGTACACATCATTCAAAAACACAAACGCAAAACACAGTTTAGAACAAGCTCCAACCAAAGCAATCCCTGTGTTTTTTTCCTACAGTTGCTTTCATCTTCATCTGACCTCTGACATTGGTTGTTGACCTCAGCAAAGCTCTTCTCTCAAGCATGACTTCAGGCAGGGGAACATATCTCACAGGGGAGTGTGTGACATCCCATCTCACCAATGAAGACATGCAATCTGACGCGCCCACAAGAAGATGGTGCTACTGGCTCCTGTATCCACACGCAAACCGGATACGGGCTCATCTTTCCCGACTACAGACTTGTGGGAAGGATGCACGTCTTTAGTCGGCCGTTGATGCAATGTCAGTGTTAGCAAGGGAGGTTAATGCTCCATAGTTTTTGGTGTTGTAGGAGGGGGGGGGAAGTAGAATCTCTACTGGGAGAGATGCAAAAGGAATAAAGAGGAAGTTTTGTTGATTTTTTATTTTTTTTCGGCCGGCAACCTCTATGTTACTCACCTTCCTTATGAGCCTCTAGGAAGCATTAAGGTAAGAAAGAGTGCCATTGTTAAAAGGGAATTGTTCAGCTTCGGCTTATTGCGTTTGTTAAGTACAGTGCCTTGCGCAATTATTCATGCATCTTGAAATTTCCGCATATTACCACATTACAAACACAAACTCCAGTGTGTCTTATTGGGATTTTATCAAAACATTCAACACAAAGTAGTGTAGTTAGTAGAATTTTAGCTTCTCTCTAACACAAGGAATTTAGAGAGAGTTTAGAGAAGCTAGAAGGGATCGCACATAAGGATGTAGCTCTTCCCTTGGCTCAAGGTTCTTTGTCAGCATTCTGATTGAAGAATTACAAATGCTACTGATCCAAACCAGAATGTTAGCTCCTAGACCTCTGGTGAGAAACTGCTATGTGACATCTCACAGCTCAACTCTAGTGTGACTGATTTTTTTTCCTAATTAGACCAGACTCTGATTTTGTAACTTGCTGTCCTCATTCTTGCTAGTCCTGAGAAAACCTATTGCTTTGGAAAACAAATATTGCACATCTGTCTCAACACAAAATCCACAGAGTAAAACATGGCAGCACCATGCTGTGAGAATGCTTTTCTTCAACAAGAAAAAGGAAGCTGGATGGAGTTGATGGAAAGATGAATGGAGATAAATACAGGAAAAAAGTTTGGTATAGGGTCTGGGATGTAGGGTTAGTTTTCAGCAAGAATTCTGTGCAACCAGACAGAAATCGTTATTCTCATCAGCATGAAGGGGCTGGGAATGCACAAAGGCAATAGAAAACCTGCTCAGAATACAATTGACAGAAATCAAATACTTTTATATGGTGCCCCTACACTCCTTTCTATTGCCATCCTGGGCAAATGCCCATAAAACAGTGGTGCAGAGGTGAAACAGAGCCCTCTGTCCCCTACGCGGCTGGCAAAAGTTCAAGTTATGGCCTGTTGACCTTTGCTGATTGTCTTCCCCCTCTCTCACCACCCACTATCCTGTTCAATCATTATCAAATAAAGGCCACCAGAGCCAAGAAAATAAAAAATAAAATAAAATCAAGAAACAGCTACTGCTGGTAGACATAGCTGCAACTGGAGCAAAGTGCTGTTTTACAATGTATTGATGGAGTAGATTAATCCAAGTGCACAACACACCTTTCTTATTTTTATTTTAAATCTAAATCATTTTCCTTCCACCTCACAACTATGGTTTATTTGTCAGAGTTGGTCGATAGAGCTACATAAAATCCAGATAGAACACATTGAAGTTTGTACATGTAACATGGCAAAATGAGAAAAAGGGGTATGAATAATTTTGCAAGGCAACATTTCTGGTCTTCAACTTATTTTAAAGTAAAGGGGATAAAGGAAAAAAGCTGACTTGTTTTGCCAGTTTGCAAAACACAGTCTTTGTCATGCCATCAAGAAATTGTTTTTGTAAAAACGGTAGGGGAAAGAAATCCATATTTCACTATGATATGTGAAAATGAACTTAAGCAAAAACACATCTGTTAAAAACGTCTACAGTGACATTTAGCAAATTTATGCTTCCCGAACATTTGACTGCTAACTGTGTAACATGGCTGCCTTAGCTTCAATATGTTTTGTTTTTCCTCTTTCTCTTTTTTCTTCTCATCTCTACCTGCCTTGACTTGCTACTGGAAAAATAGTCAGCCTGTGACTTGATGCAGTTGTGCTACGCAGACTGCAGCATTGGTTTCCAGGCTACCTTTGTTCTGCTGCTTGCTCCCATTTGTCGGCTGAGGCACTGAGCTTAATGCGGTGAGGCACTTCGAACTGCAATCACCCCAGCTAATAAATCAGGTTTTGATGCTGCTTTCAGTGCTGGCAGCAAGAAAGAATATCCTAAAAATCTTAAAAAAAGATAACAGAAAACTTTTGGCTTAATGAACCAAATAGTGAAAGATGTTTGTGCACATGTGAAACCTTTATTTCAGCTTAACAGTTTGACATTTAGAGATGCAACCTCCTGGAGTGTAAGCCTTAAGACAGTGAATGCATGGATGCACTGCTGTGGCTTTTCTCTCTAAATGAAGGACGTGAACAGGACAGGAATTGGAAACCAGCACTCCACCCCTCCCAACAGGTCAGTCAGCTTTGGTTGTACTCTGCGTTAAATTAGGGATGGCATGTACACCAGTTGTTGTGTGTTATTTTTTTTGCAGGGCCCCAGTGTGTCTCACTGCCTCCTGGCTAAATCAGCCTGAACTACCCATTTGCTTCAGCCACTGCCTATTGATAATACCATCTGTTCAATGGCGTATTGATTTCTGGGCCTCAGTCGAGACATATTCAACCTCCATTTCCCATTTATTGTTGCTTCCTGTGGTGACATAGCTGCAAAGGCAAAGAATGATGAAGAGGTAGAGAATATTGAAAATGGATAAACGTGAGCTAAGAGAATACATTGGAGTTGACGTAGTAAAAATGGACATTTCACGCCCCTTGAAATGGCTGTTGGAAGAATAAACATCTTCAGATGTTTTTGTGACTAAAAACAAAAGCAATGTAAGAAGAAGCATCTGAGATGAGTACACAAACCGACTACAAGATTTAATACAACTAAAACGTTCAATAGAACACAAGACTAACCTAAATGAGACTGCCAAGTTTTTATGCTGCTAAATTTGTTGACTTAAAATGTGTAAATGAGGTAGATTAGAGTGAGATTATATTCCAAACATTATAGAATAACACTAAACAAAGCCAAGTATAGAACTTGTTTAATTTTCCAGAGACATTAAGGTCAATTGCTTGGCAAGTAGGATTCTTTTTTTGTTTTTTGTGGGGGATCATAAGTAACTAAACCACTAGCAAGAAAACAAAAAAGTATGTTGCTGCATACTGCTGTTCAGGCGGATGAATAAGGTTTGACACTTTTACAGATGGCAAGTGTTAAGAAAGAGATTAATTAAACATATTAACTTTAGGAAAAGTTTCGGCTCTCTCTTCCCCAAAAACCGAGTTCCCCCGACGAGCCGCAAGCAGCCAATAATGAGGTACAACAGTGCGTGATGACGTCACAGAATTTAGTGTTGAAACAAAGAGGAAAACAGCATGGAATTAACAAGAACACAGCAAAAAGACAAAGACATAAATTCATTACCTGAGACACAAACAGATTAAAATAAAAGACAAAGACAAAGGACAAAAACAGAGACAAAGACGCGTCTTTGGAGAGAGCTGCTGCAAAAGGCAAAATATGTCAGATCTCTGAA
>CAEFZX010020138.1:0-36703 GCA_903066825.1 Alfaro cultratus
TGAGCCGGCTGCGGCAACTGGATGACGCGGGCGGGGTTTAATGAGTCTTCCATTTTGAATTTGCGCCTAGGCTTCATATGCTGTTTTATATTTTTCCACTATTAAAAAAAAATCAACAATGATTGCAATTTTTAACTAGTTTGGGTAAAAATAACTTCTTTTTTCACACGTGTGAACGCAAAGCTGAAAATAATCATTCCATTTATGATTATGGAATGATCATAAATGATCATTTATGATCATTTATCATCATAAGTGATGATAAATGATCATAAATGATCATCATCACAGGGACACACAATGTGACACTTAAAACTGGCAATATGTCTCAATGCCAAGAAATAAGTAAAAGTTAGTTTACAGTGATACTCTGAAAAAACTTTTACATTAATTATTTTTAAGTTGCGTCAGTGTAAACACTCTAAAGCATGGTTCCACATTATTGGTGGCTAGTGATGCTGAACATGGTATCTGATGTTGAGTTTGTGATTTAATACTTGATGAAAAAGCTATTTTGGTATTTTTTTAAGGAACTTGGACTTCAATTGATCATCTGTAGTTAATATGAAGATATCAGAATATGAAAAACAGGCTAAAGTTTTCACTTTCTCTTTGTGAATAATTTTTTCATTTTACTGTTTCCGAAATGAAGAGCAAAGTTGAAGCCATTGGCCAAATTGTTACTTGGATATAAAATAATGCTTTTTTTTACTTTGATGATTTGTGTACATGCTGTCCTGTATAATTTAGACTTGCCTCCAGTGTGTATCTGAAGTGGTGTATGAGGAATGCTAGTACCACAGCGCTGCAGCGGCTTGTGCCCTTCTTGGAAACTACCAGGACACGAGATCCTTCATCAATGTGAGAACCTAAACAACAGAAGTTATCATTTCATTAAAAAAACAACTGCTCTAGGTGTTTTTCTAACAAATTTGCAACGTTTTAAACTCAAAAAATTTTCAGGATTTTTGTCTAGAAAATGTCAGATTTTTTCTAGCAAATTTTTAACTTTTCCAACTGAAAGATTTTTACATTTTTCTAGAAAATTTCAGAATTTTTTTTCTAGCAAAATTTTGACTTTTCAAACTCAGAAATTTCCAAAAATTTCTAGAAACATTCAGAGATTAACCTAAAAGTTTTTGAGATGTTTTGGTGTAAATTTACTCCTTTTTCTATCTACAACGGCGCTAATGCACCGTCGTAGTTTAAGAATGTAACTCTTTTTATCTCATTTCTGTTTAACATAATAGTTTAAAATTACATTCTTATGTGTTAACATCCATGCCACTTTTACTACAACTTGTTAAACAAAAACATGTCCAATACTCACTAATAAAATTGCATATTGTTTCGAACTTTGAATATAAGTTCGACCCCACCTTGTCAGCCAGCGGGATGTCAAGGATCTCCCGGATTTCTTTTTCAGACCTGGAAGTTAACAATTATGTTTACAAGAAATAAAAGTAGCTCATAAAGGATTGTGAAGCATTTGCGAGTTTGAACTGGTCTTACTTTGAAAAGTCGCTCTCAGTGGACTGTGAGATGCTGACGATTGCATGGATTTTCAGGTTCCACAGGGAGCCCTGGCTTTGCTTCAGGTCTCCCATATACAGCAGTCCAGGTATAATCTCCAAAGGATAAAGCCTCAAGTTTTCAAGCTCCTGAGATGAACCCACACATATATTTGACTGTGATGAACTGGATGCATCTGAAATCTTATCGTGTCTCATTGTAAAAGTTACTGAGAAATCTAAAGGTGGAGGGATGGTTTATATGTTCTGCAGTGGATAGCATATTCTATAAATAAGATCATGTACTTCATTCGTACACATTTAGGCTTTTTCACATTTGATCATATTACACTCATGGGTTTCAATGTGTTAATAAGGAATTTATGTAGCAGATCAACATAAAATTGTGCATAATATGGAGTGAAATATTTAAATAAAATCAAATTACTAAGAGAAAGTCTGAACGCATACATACACGGAGTCCTTTCTGAGTTGAACCCACATAAAACCACCTATTATTACAGTTACGACCACAAGTTTTTTAAGATATAGAGACATAGATGGTCCACATAGATATTGACAGTATGGAGGATCAAAACAGACAAATTTAAAAATAAAAGCAGAAATACATAAATGGTCCAGTAAATAAATCAGTACACCTAATATACACAAATTAATTTAAAAATTGAGAAGTTTTCCTTATGTTTTATAATTTACTTGACCTTTATTTTTTTTAATTTTAGTTTTAAACTTATATATCTAGCACGTAATATAAATCTTACTGTTTCTTTATTATTGTTTTGCGTTCTCCCTTTAAAGTTAAATTTTTATATGCATTTCAATTCTTTAACCTTTTTATCTTCTTTTTCCCAAGGTTTATTTATTACCATCTGTTCTTTTTAAATTTTTCTGTCTCATCTTTTTGTTGAACCGTATGCATTTCTGCCTCATTATGCAAATGAGGAGGACTTGAGTTTAGTGGCGTCTTAAAGCTGCTGCCTGTTGGTTGGTTAGTATAACTCCAATCTACATGCAGACCACAGTCACAACAAATATGGTAAACTACAATCAGTTTGTCAGCAACTTTAGACGTAATGCATCTTTGAGTAAAAGGAAAAATATTAAAAACAATTTTTAAAAACAGTATGTGCAAAAGCATATACCATAGTCTTTGGAAAATAAACTGAAAAAAATACATAAAATTACAAAACCTGAAAAAAAGTTCTCCTTTTTTGCGTTTTAAGAGTATTGATTTATTTATTTGGGCAGTTATATACTTTTATGTTTAATTATGTCAGTTATGGTCTTCCATAATAGCAAGCAAGCAGATGGAAAACTGCTTGCTTACTAGCAAGAAACTGAAGTAATGAGGTAAAAGCAACACCAACAAAAACGAAACACAAGATGGAAAGATGGAAGCAATATATTAAACTAAACTCCAAGCTCAAATGTTTGTGACTTTAAGAGGATTTTGAAGGCAGTTAGCTGCATTGAATTTTATTGTGTGAACTTTGGACTGAATAAATTCTGAGACTCCTTCTGAATGATTGATGTGTAAAAACAAAGCAGTCTGTGTTAGTGAGTTTTACCCAGATGTTGTAAAGGGTCTTCTGAGTCCTTAGAAATGGGTAAATAGCTGAGAACAGCCTGTAGCCTCCTGCTAGTATTTGAATTGGACTGTAGTAGGATTTTCCCAGCTCCCGGGCACAATCAATGGCCCTACCTAAAATCATAGAGAGGAGGATTAATATCTGCTGCTGTATGGGAAGGAGTCATACTGTTACATGGCTACTGATGTTCCAGCATTATTACTGATTTCCTCTTCTAAACTGCTTGTGGTGCCATCGTAGATCACAAGATTCTGCATGGTGTCGAGCTGCAATGCATCTGGCAGGTAGAATGTTCCATCTCCAGCCTGCAGGTTATCACCATGTGAAGTGAAAGATTAAATCAGTCATACTGAACAATCAGATCTTCAGTGTGTAACTTTTATAAAGAATTTCCCCATATTTTCAAGAAGAAACTTGAAAATTTCTGCATTTCAAAAGTAAAAAAATTACAACTTTTCAAACTCCAAAATTTTCTCTTTTTTTTCTAGAAATTTTGTTAGATATTATTTGGCAGAAATTTTCTCTACAAAGGCTTTATTACACTGTCATATTTTCGAACAATGTAGCCATAATGCTTCCACCAAAAATGACACTAATAGTGTACGGAATATCCTTTTTAATGAGGTCATCTTCAGTACGTTGAGGTTTTTTTTTTCTGATGTAATTTTCAATAAGATCCAAATGTATCATTGCAGAAAGTGTATTAAACATGAAAACCAAAATAAAGTTTCTCTAATTTAAAAATCTAAACAAAATATGTTTGTTTGATTTTTTTAGCTGTAAACTTAATTTTTGTAGGCAGACAGACAGAAACATCATGTCATACCGTTTTCACATGTTTGGCTGTGATAATATGACCTTTCAAGAAGTCCTGAGTTTCCTGGGCATCTAGAAAAGAAACACAAAAGTTTCTCATAACTGAGGTTTCAATGAAGCAACGGGAGCAAATGAATAAAACCATCAGAAACAGGCAACTGCAGCTGAAACCTCACCAAGCAGACAGAGGTAGTTGATCTCGGCCAGCCTGGGCACGGTCCGGGTCTGGTTGAGGAGGTTGTAGAGCTCCACAGGCTCACACAGGCTGAGCTCCACCATGCTGGGAAAGACGGACCAGGAACCAATCAGAACAAAGAGCAGCAGGATGCTGTTATAGTCCAGAGAAACCGCTACATCAACAAGTGAGCGTGTTGTCTTCACTGGGGAACGTTTTTTCTGTTTGACTGGTGTCTGTTGCTAAGCAACACGGAATTCCCTCTCATTGGTTGCTGGTGATGATGCAACTCTGAAGTCTCAAATTCAAATTTGATATTGTAAAATTGGAGTTTTATCCAATGTGTCTAAGTGATCGACACATTTTATAGTCTTAGTCTTAAGCTAAAAGAATATGACCTCATTTTAACTGCGGGACTTTAATGAATTGTGTGCAAACAAAACAAGTTAGCGCAAGCAGAACAAGTAATAAGCTGCAGACACATCTTTGTTTAACAGAAACTGGAGTTTCAAACAAGCAATGTGGGCTCAATACACTACATATCCTGGGCCAGACCTTAAAAAGAGGCAGTAGCCCAGGGCTTCAACATTATTGGATATTTATTCAATTAAAGTAGTGTTGGTACTCATTTAAAAAACAACAACATTGACTTAAATGCAGTGTCTGTAATTAATTAACTGAAATTAATCAAATTTTATTCAAAAACCATATATCAAACCATATATCAAATATTGTATGTTTTTTCTGCTAAATTATTTAACAAATAAGCATATTAGCTCAACAACAAAGACATTTATTGTTTTTAATCTCTTATTTATGTTATTCAACCATCAGATTGGAGAAAAGTGCTATTCAAAGCTAAAAAAAACCTTAATTAAAACAAATGAAAAAGTTGCAAAAAAAAACAAACTAGACAAAACTAATACAGAAATAGATCAACAATATTTAAATTCCTGTCAAGGGCTAGAGCAGAGTGTAGACTGCAAAAAGGTGTAGGTTTAAGCATAAGCTTACTATACTTCCACTTTTTCATACTAATAGCATCATCAAAATCAAAAGAGTAGAAATTTTCCTGGACATTTTTCTAAAACATGTTTCCAAACAATTCCAACTCTGTCTGTAGATAAACTCATAAAAGAAAATAAGTAATCATAGTCAAACCTGATTGTATTTGTTCTGCAAGGGATTTTATAACTGCTTGAAAAACACAGTTTGAACTTCTCTACAATTATTCCATATTGTTTTTAATATTTGTCCTGACCTCTAGTTTTTTAAACTTCTCTCTTAACTCATAGTTTAATTCCGATCATAATGGAGTTTGCATGAATTAAACGCAGTTCTGTTTTATTATCACAAGACTGACTGAACCCTGACGCTTACACACACACTTTTGTTCTGCTTATACAGTGGCGTTTGGAGAACAACACGTACTCAGTTCCAGGCCGGCCTGAATGAGTGACTGTGTCCTCCGTCCTGCCCAGAGCCATAAATCATGCTGACAGTCTGTGAGAAAAACAAAGCTTTTTCCTCAAGATGCAGACAGAGAAGGACGCTCCTTCCAAAGGAAAAAAGATCTACCACATTTTTTCACTCGTATTTTTTGGCTTCTTAAACTCAGGTAAGAAATGCTGTCAAGATAAATAACTTGGAAATTTGCAGCACAACTGAACTGCTAGACCTGTCACGATAACAAATTTTGCTGGATGATAAATTGTCCCAGATGTTTTTTGCTATAAATGGCAATTTGGTCGTTTTGAGACAATTTTCAAGTAACATAAGAGTAATGGCATAATAATGCAAGAACGCATTCTCAAAGATCAATAAACGTTAAATTCTAATGAACATTTAACACTGGAACTGGAAGACATTTTAAATATCCAAAATAAATAAACAATACAACAGAAACGACAAATAAAATTAATGATGACGTCTCTGTTGAGCTGTCGTTCAAAACAAGGTATAATTGAGACCAAAACTCAAGACTGAAGACTTTTATCATGCAATTTTTGGTAGAAAGAGAGACAAGAAAAAAAAAAAAAGCTAAATCATGCAAATGGAAATTATGGACTTTGTTTTAATTTGCCATGCGATTATTTACTGCTTTCTGCATCAGAACCATAATATGTTGAAAAAGCAATGATTAAATATTAAGTGCATGTTTACATTGCTAATTTTTATTCTGTTGCATGAGAGCATATTTACTGTCACAGCCTTACCTTAAGCAGCGACTACAGGGAAGAGTTTTATGATGCAGAGAGAACATATTGCAAATTTAAAATCTTTTCAATTTTTACATTTATAAAATGCTAAGAACATGATAAAAACAGCAACAGATGTCCAGTTTTTTCCTCCACCACACCCCGTTGAGTTACTTTACCTCATCACAATGTCAGTATTTGTTGGGATGCTGGATTGTATCAGACTGCTTGTTTTTTTCTCCGCAGTCCGTATCAGAAGTGGGAGTGTCAGATTTTTTTCAGCCGTGTTTATGTGTTATTATGTTATTGTGGGTCACTAAGCTGCTCTGTTTCTGCAGCGCTAGCCTGGTGTCTGGATTGGCCTTTTCATGGACTGCCAAGAGGGAAATTTGAACAAACAATGCCAACTTTTGTTACTCCATGTGGACCCATCCCGTAGTCTAACAGCTGTTACCATAGCGATGAGGCTCTGGCTCCAGAGTGACACAGCTGTATGGTTCAGTACAGTTGTTGGATAAATCCTACCCGTTTTTCCCTCCGTGTTTTAGGTTTTGAAAACCCTTACGAATGTGTTTAGTTTTGAATAATAGTGCATTAATTTGGACTTAATAGAAATCACATGCCAACCAAGGCATTGTTGGTACGGAAGCATTTAACTGCCAGAACTAAAAAATAAATACGGAAGTGATACTTACTCATTTTAGCAAGAAATAAAACCGACTATAATTATGCCTGTTGTAATAAGCAATAAATCAATGACAAATTAAAACAAGCTCAATGATTTCCATTTACATGACTTATTATTTTTCTCTTTCTACCAATAACTGGATGACAAGTGTTAAATGTTCATTAGAATGTAATGTTTATTGATCTTTGCGAATGTGTTCTTGCATTATTATGTCATTACCATTACATTACTTGAAAATTGTCTCAAAATAACAATATTATCGTTTATCGCAATAACTTTTGACATAATTTAATGTCCAGCGAAGTTTGAGATATATCCCGTTAATAGCAGCTTTGTATCGTTTAGAAGCTATTTGTTCTAGTTTCATTTTAAAGCATTGTCCACTGTACTGTTTCTGATGTCCAGTGAAACTCTCCATGCTGTTCTGCAGGTGAGGTGGGAGCCGTGAACATGACCATCCCTAACGCTCTGATCAGAGGAGCGGTCGGGGGGGAGGCCCTCCTGTCGGTCCGCTACAGCAGCTTCAGCCTCGACCTGCCGGTTATCAAGTGGCAGCTCCAGAGGGAGAAGGCGGTCACCGTGGTCCAGTCCATCGGAACTGATATCATTGGGACCCTGAGGCCTGAGTATCAAGACCGGATTCTGGTGTTTGAGAACGGGACTCTGCTTCTCCACAACCTGAGACTGTCTGATGACGGGACTTACGACGTGGAGATCTCCATCACAGACGACATCTTTACTGGAGAGGGAAGCATCACACTCACTGTGGATGGTAGGGCCAGAAACAGCTTCGTGTAGCTGCTGATCACTTATTCAACGTTCTAACTTTGGAGCTGGACTCGGGCCATAAAATTTGCTCAGTAGAAAAAAGAAATTAAAACTGGAGGGAAAAAAAGATTTGAAGCTAAGAAATATTTTGAAACTGTGAAAAAGAAACTGGACTCTGAAAAGTATTTTGGAATTTTTTTTTAGTTTCGGAACTTCTTTTCAGTTGTGATAGTCTTCAGTCAGAGGCTTCTTAAAATTCTCCGTAATACAGACTGCTACAAGAGATATTTCCTGCCAATAGCCATCACTATCCACAAGAACTCTTTGAAGAATCTGAATTAATATTAGTTACAATTAATATTAGTTACTCAATTAATGTTAGTTGATTTCCCTTTGGGATCAATTAAATATTTTTGAATTGAATTGAACTAAAAAAAAAATGTTGTTCAATTTCAAGCTTTCATTGGTTTCAAATCTTTTTTTCTTCTTTTGAACAAACTTTATGGCCCCAATTTATCTCCATGCCATTTATGTTTCCTTAGAGAAAAATGAGAAACATGGCTGGACCGGAACCATTATGCTCTTCTCTGGACATAAGACGGATGTATTTTCTTCTGCTAAGTATTCTTCAATTATGACACTGAGAATTAATTAAATTTTGCAATCTTTCTGAGTTCCCAAACTTAATGCATTGAAACAAAATCTTCAGTTTCTAGAGTTTCCATTCCAACTGGAGATGTTTAAATGTTCTGAATGTCCATTGAGGTATTCTGTTTTTGGCTCTGGTCTTACTGTAGGTGGGATAAGCTATGCTGGGAATCCTGGGAGTTCACTGAACTCCATTAATGAGATGTTTGTTTCATAAGAGACAGAACAACAAGAACAAGCTGCTTGAAAGAGGAAGTTATCTGTTAGTATCTAAACCTACATTTATTACCTATCACTCAAAAAAATAACTCTTTGGATGGACATAAAAAAATCATGGAAAGGATTTCCACCTGATTACTTTGCTTTATTTTAGCACTATGTAATTCTGTTAATCCAATTTAAAGCAAATGTGTTGGCTCAACTTAACTTTTATGGTTGATTCAACTCATGTATGGATCTCCTGATCTCGCTAGACCCTCTTCGGCGGGAGATCAGTCTGACTAAACTGAATCACGTTATTTCAACTTGAATGCATTTTATTAATGCTGGGTTGTTGAATTTTATGTTTATCTGACACGATTTTATCACGTTTGCCTTTGAGACATAAAATTATTTTGTTAAAATATGTTATTTTTTTGTAAATGCAATGACCACCTCAATTCAATTTTTTGACACAAGCTTGGAACAAGCAGAAAATGGTGCAAATAGCAGAGAAACGCTGATTAATTGCCAGCTAATCATCACTTCATGTGATGTTAGCACATGTTAGCCACTGACTTGAGTACATCAATTACATAGAAACGTGACCAAACAAGGCAACCACAGCAGTGGGAGCATAAACTTTAATGTGTCTTATTGATATTTTTAAGATAAAGTAATGCATACATCTAAATTGGAAGGAAGATTGTTCAGCACATTAAAAAAGTATTCACCCACTGTGATGTTTTACCTTTTATAAATCAATCATAAGCAACAAAATTTGGCTTTCTTGACAAAGCAACTTAATTTGAAAACTGATTTTGATGAAATAATGATAATTAAGTAAAAAATATTTAACATAAAATAAGTGATTGAATAGATATTCATCCACTTTAAAATGACTGACCTAATTCAACAGATGTCCAGCCAATTGGAGCTTGTATCCTGAGTTTCCATTGACTTCATAAATGCATAAATTTTAATTATGAAAATAAATTTGCTTAATAAAAACTTTTGTTTTTCGATAAAAAGTTTTTAGCATGAGGTGGGTTTTTGGCTGTATCAAAATTGGTTTATTTCACAAAACAGCAAAGGAAATGTTTTTTTTCACATCACACAAGTCACATAATCAACAACAGGATGTTACTACTGGTGAAAAAGACAAAGAAGAAGAAAGGAAGTAGTTGGAGGCTGATGGCGCTGCGTGTTTTTTAATGACTTACAAACTCATTCACATGGTAATTTAATTGTGTTTCTTAATTAATGGAAACACTGCGATTGCAAAATTGTGTTTTCTTGACATTAGCAGAATATCAACAAAGTTTTGTGCTTACATTTCCATACATGTTTACATTAATGAATGTTGGTGTTTGCTCTCACCCTCATCCAGAGCCTATATCCAGGTCATACATCCACATGGAGGCCTCATCGGTCTTGGAGCTCAGCGAAAACTTTGTCCTTAACTGTTCTCATGACAACGGGACCAGAACCACTTACAGGTGGCTTAAAGGTGGGAAACCCCTGGCCAATGAAACACGGTTCGTGTTGTCACCTGATCAGAAGTGCCTGACCATCAGTCGAGTGTTGATGACTGATGAGGATACCTACAGCTGCTCCGTGGAGAACCCACTGGGCAACATGACCAGCCTGCCAATCAGACTGGCCGTGTACAGTAAGTAATAACATACTTTTGTCAGTTATGCCTGTTTGCTAGACATGCTGTCAAGGCCAGTATGATTTTTCTTACAGGGACACAAATGATTCAACTGAAAAACCCAGAAACAATTCAGAGTAAACTCCTCCAAATTTACTTTGTGAAATCCCAATTATTAGCTAAGGGAGTATTTTGCCAAAAAGGAGATTTAATTGACTCCGAAAAGTCATACAAATGCAATATATATATATATATATTCTTAAAGGGATACTAGGATGGCGTATAAGGGCTGTTGTAGACAAGAAACGAAGAGTAAATTTCTCCAACATTTTGAGATTAATCTTAGAAATTTTCTAGACCTTTTTTTTAAATGCTGAATATTCTTTGGTTTCTTCTCCCAAATTTTTGACTTTTGGAGCTCATAAGTTTCCTTCTTTTTCTGGAAAAATTCAGACATTAATCTCAAAATTTCTGAATTTTTCTTGCAAATTTTGAGTTAGGAAGAGGGCTGCAAAGTGGATTATCGATGTCAGAACCATGAAAGATCTTGTTGCAAGTAACAAACACGGTCCCAAGAAACCGATGTGAGAGTAAGATGGGCTGAAAGCTTTGCAGTTGTTCAATGAAAAAAATCATTAGAACTACAACTTACACACATTCTGAGGGAAAATCACTGGAAGTGTGAATCAAATATTTTCAAACCAGAATCAGGATGTTGCACCAAAAGCGTTGACAAGCTCCTCTACTGGAGAGGTTGGCATAGAAATGTCCCCCATTTTCAGGATTACATATCACAGACAGAGCATGCATCGTAACAAAAGCAGCTTTACTGTCAGATTTCGGGTTAGATGTTAAAATGTTAATTAAAGTAAACAAGCCTCATTTATGCAAACATTTATTCAGTAGCTCTTATTTCTCACCAGGAAGAAGCTCAGTCTACATCATGCTTTCCACTGGAGGAATCTTCATCCTCATCACGCTGGTGACAGTGTGTGCATGCTGGACTCCTTCTAAAAAGTAAACTGCGATACTGTTAATTAACCATTATGGAGATAAATTGGGGTCATAAAGTTTGTTAAAAAGGAAAAAAAAAATCTCCTTTTTTCAGTTTCAAACTTTTTTCAGTTTAATTTTTTTTTTCTTTTGAACAAACTTTATGACCCCAATTTAGCTCCATAGGCCATCAACTATACTAATGCAAATGTACATCCACTGCATATTTACCAATGTTTTTTTTTTATTATTATTTTTTAATCTCAGGTCAAGACAGGAAACTAGAAAGTCCAGGATTTATGGTCATTCTCATCACACACAGCTTAAACAGAAAGGTAAAAATAAAATTTCTGGAGACTGAAACTAAAGTTGACGCCTATAAGATGTAAGATGTGTTTTCCTATACAGATGATGTGCTTCCCAAAATGAGGGAACATAATGGAATAAAAGCTGTAACTTCCCTTTACGTCCTCCAACAAAAGGTATGACTCTTCTCAGCACTCTGCTTATTTACAGTTTTTAGGCTACAGAACGACTTTTTGAAAAATTTGTATTTTGTGATGGGGGAGATTGAAAATTAAATATAACTATGCTTTTATTGCAGCTGCTCTCTAATAGGCACTAAAATGTATTGCATAAAAATAGGAATTATTTATGAAAAGCTATCAAATGAGAAAACGGCCACTCACTTGCTTCAGAGAGGCTAACAACTAGCAGCTGCACCTGGTCACCCACTGGGTTGCGTACTTCCTAAAGGGCTATTCCACCTAATTTACCTTGAGCATCTTTAAATTGCTGTAGATTAAAACCTTCAGTACTCATAGTTTTCAAACATTGACAAGATCAGGGTGTCCAAAATTTTTGTCATGTAGACCAAATTTGTCAAGTCAAAGGAACTTGCAGAAAAAAAACAGCTAAAATCAAGCTAGTAAAGCTGACAGTTTGTTGTTTTTTTAATGTAGGAAACTTGCTCTTTGGTTACCAGCAAAAACTAGCTAATTTGAGCTGCTGCAATTTAAGGTTTTGCTACCGTTCGTCACAACTGCTTCAAAATAGAAAACGGCATAAAGTGAAAATTGTGGATCAAGCAAGACCACACCACCAGTTTAGAAATATTTCAGATATTTAAAACAAAAAAGCTTATCTATCTGTCTTGATTGATAACTTGTGATAAGTATAATTATAAATTTTTCAGCCATATTGTCCCTGAACTAGTATTCTTCACTAAAAGCAGAATATTTAAAACCTGGTTTAGATTTGTGAAACCTATATTTGATTTGTGAAAGTTTAATAATGGACAATGCTAATGTGTTCCCAAATCAGTGTTAGTCACCAGCTAACACCATTTTTGTATTTTTGTCAACTCAGTTTATTTAGTAAATAATGAATAGCGAAAATACAGAAACGCTTTCTTTCATATCTCAGAGTGTTTAAAAATCCAGATGTTATTTAAAGTAATGCAGATGAACCACTAAGCTCTTGTTTTGTAGGAACCCTCAGTGGACGACTCGTCCAGCAACAGCATTGGGTCTCTTTCTGAACTGGACAGCCCTCCATCCTACACAACTTTCCCCAACTACACAAACTCCCTTCTCCGGTCAGGTGGAACTCAAGCCGGCTCCTTCCCAAAGTGTGTCTGAAACTTCATAAACTGTTCATCATACCAAAAGAAGGAGCAGGGGCCTCATGCATAAAGCGTGCGTGCGCGCAAAAAATGTGCGGCGCCATACTTTACGCACAAGTCGGCATGTATAAAAATTAACTTTGAGTCAAAGTTTGCGTAAATATACGTAGACTTTTTCGCTGGTGTGAAAATGTGCGGCAGCCACGCAAACTTTTTCTGTGGACAATATCAAACTACAAAATGCACTAAAATCTGACGACATTGGGTGTTATCTAGACCAAGAAGCACCAAACCCGATATTTTTCATGATTTTAATAATTTATTGTTTAAACGTAAACGATGAAACTGAACGGCATTTATCCTCAGACTATAAGCTAACACACACACAAAATAAAGAAAATAAAAATAAAAGTATGTGAAAACCTCACTCGAATGTAAATAGTACTTTTCCTCAGTTTTTGTCTCATAAAGATGTAACGCATCGGTCTGTGCGCCGAAGCGCATGAAATGCATCTATGGGGTTATTTCATTCTCACTAAAAGAAGAAAACAGGGTTGGATCAGCAGATTAACTCAAACTTGTTGATTAAAAATAATCAATAAGTTTGATTATTTTCAAGGTGATCAAGGTGTGTATGCAATCACACGTATATAAGTAGCTGTGCAAAGGTGAGCCGCGTAATTGTGGAGCTTTGGTTCTGATGGAGAACATCGCCAATGGAAGGATTCAGAGGGAGAGTTTGTTCAGAGATCATAATCTGCTGGGAAATGATGATGGTTTATGAGCGTTTAGATTAATCCAGATTGATCATCCTGGAGCTCTGAGCAAAACTTAAAGAGCCGTGTGCGCACTCTTTTATGCATGAGTCCCCAGGTCATTTGGTGCCTGTCTTCATGCAAAACTTTAGCTGAGTCTTTGAGAACTCAAATAAAACATGTAAGCACTGTTTTTAAAGATCTGTTACTCAGCATCTTGCAAAAGTATTTGCACTCGTGGAGATTTTTTTTAACATTTTGCAATGTCACAGTTAAAACCTTTAGGGTGTTTTATTGAGATTTTATGTAACAGACCAACACAAAGACCAGTGGTGTCCAAACTTTTTGCTGAGGTAGCCAAAGATCGCAAATTTCAATAAATAAAGAATGCAAAAATGTGTTTATTGTTATGTGTTTAGATTGACCTGCTCAATACAGATTTCTAATGATGACATTTGTACATCAATAGAAATAATAATAATAATAATTTAAAAAAAAGGTTTAGGACTGTTGCGCTATTAAAAGAAATAGAGATGATTTCCATATTTTTTTGGGACATCAGTTGTTTTCTATTTTGTTGGGCAAATTTTGAACATTCTTGACTTGTAGTCCGGGGACATACAAAATAATTTGTCCATACTTTGGGCACTCCTGTAATAGACTAATTAAAGCTGCAGGTCGTCTGAGGTACTCTCTAACAACTTCTAGTATTGAGAAATTGCCTTTTTGGCATTGTTCTTCAAAAAATAGTCCCAGGTTCTGTCAAATGATGGGGAGCAACAGTGAATATCAACTTACAAGTTTTGCCACGGATTCAGGCTTGCTTACATTTCCCATCAATTCAGACCAGCTTTCCTGTCCCTGCCAAAAAAAATACAAAATCCCAACAGCATGATGCTGCCGCCACTGTGTGTCATCATGGGTTAAGAGTGATGCATTCATACAATTTACTGTTAGTCATGGCTGCCATGTTTTTAAATGTTGAACATAGGACCAAAGTTGCAGGGTGAGCATAATGAAAGTCTAATCATTAAAACAGAAAACCTGCAGAACTTGCACAAGAAAAACAGGCAGATTAACCAATTAATAATAAAATAATAATAATAATAATAATAAACTTTATTTATATAGCACCTTCCAACAGCTCCTTGCATTGACCAAAGTGCTGTACAAAGTAAAATAAATAAATACACAATAAAATTAAATCAGCTCTAGTCAAAAATATAACCACATAAAAGAAGGTGAAAATAATATAAAAACGTGCCAGAGAGGCTATATACAGAGGACATGTTGGAATGGTGAATAATTAACAAAAATTAAACTAAAAACCAAGGAAGAGATATACTAACACTGAACTAGAGGATAAACCGAAATACATAGACAGAACAGAACACAAGAAGATAATAAATGAATATACATGGGAATGAGCTGAGTTTGACCCAATATGGAAAAACCTAAATAAATATAATATATTTAGCATATTATCACAACTTGTTCAAACATTTTCCATGTTGAGGCGCATATGAATACCTTATGCTTAAATGTCAACAGAGACCCTTAGAGTTAATTTTGGTCAACATGGCATAAGCAACTCAAAATGTGGGAAAAGGCAGAGAATTGTGCACATTCACTTGCATGATGTACAAACATCCTGGCAACTGAGAAGTTGCTGGGAAACTGGGAGATGTTCAAAGCTTGATTTGGAACCTGACTCTGCTTTCAAACTTTGGTCTACATGGTTTATCTCTTATGTTCTCAAAAAAAAAACTCTGAGTCCAGAAACATAACAGCTCCATCTGTTTACTATTAAGGTGCCTTTAATTGGTTGCTCATGCTTTTATTTATTTATTTTTTAATTATTCACCTTTTACGTATGTCCAAATTATGCACTACTTTGTGTTTCTCTATCACATAAAATGCACAAAAATAGGTTGAAGTTAGTGGTCATAATGTGATGCAATGTGAAAAAGTTTAAATTGTATGAATTCTTCTACGTTTATGGCTCATCTTTGATTGTATCCTTCAGGTTTTCCTTATTACTAGTTCCTGGAAAACTGCAGTAAAACGCTCAGACAACAGGAACACCGACTCTAAACTTACACATTTCAGCAGATTTCAGAATTGCATTTGACAAGTTCTAACATTCCTATCATCCATCTCCATAAAGGTGCAGTGTGGTCAATAAGATAAAGACATTTATTATTTATACTCCTCTAGCATGTGTGACATATCATGTTGTGTATGAGGAAATTCAAAACTTTGTAGTGTCTTTTGTGTTAATAAAAATTTAGAAATATGTGAAGCAATGCATGGTTGTGAAAAAGTTAGGACACCAAAAGGATAGAGATCAGGGCTTTGACTAGGTTAAAGTTTTGACCTATTCTGGGTCAAGGTCTAAGTTAGAGTGAATCTTATCGTGTCCTGATTTCTTCCCAGACAGAAACAGATTTTTTTTTTTTTTACTACATTTTATAGAACAAATTAAAAAGTATTCTCTTCACATTTTTTATTTATATTGCTTAAATTTCCCAGTATTGTTAAAATTGATATTAAATATTCATATGTTTTTACATGACTGCAATTTGAATTTTAAAGATAGTTAATTAAAACTGAATTTAAAAGAGAATTGTATTTTTGTATTATATTCTGTATTATTTCTCTCTTTCTGTGAACTGAATTTCTTTTAAATCTACATCAGGTTGTTCTGATTTCTTTTTTTCTTTTTTTAAGTAAATCAAATGTATTAATCAGCCTTTTCATGTGTGTTTTTGTTGTTGTTTTCTATCCCTCCATTCCTTAATAAAACACATGTATATACTGATGTGCACAAGTTTTTTTTCTTTCTTTCTTTCTGTCCCACACTGTTCTAAATTGGTATATGCCTTGTTCATATAAATGAGAACAAAAAAGACAGCAAATGATCAGAGGATATTTCTGCCTTGTAAGTTATAACTCTGTATTGCTGACTGAAAAAATAATAAAAAAGTGAAGCAAATCATCAGGCTGTAGGAAATCATAAGAATGGAAAACAGAGCTGGGCATTTCTTAGGTATGTTTCTTGTAATATAGATAATTGAAATGGTAATTATTGCACTATATATTTACTCTTGATGCTTCTCAACTTTTTTATGATTTACAGAAAATGCACTGAAGTCTCACAATTATCCTTTCATGATGAGCATCAACAGAGGAAGAGGATGAAATATTACTGGGAAAAAAACAGAACGTTTTTTCCACGTTTTTAAGATCTGAACGTGGAAGTAAAATAATCTCTCCGCTATATTTTGAAATAAGAGCATAACCTGTTTGGGTCTATGAAAGAAACTTAATTTCTAATTACAATTATTAATGAAATTGACAAATAAATTGAGGCTTTGGAGCAATACACTAAAATTATTACAGAATTTATCTAGAAATATTTGCTGGCATTCAAAGTAAGGTATCAGTCATTTCTTTTCAGGGTCAAACAGAGTTATAAGTGGCTGAATAGATTTCACATGCTGTCATTTGTTCAGTCTGGAGAGGCAAGCACAATTATTTAAGTTAGAGCACTAGCAGAACAAGTCAGAGTCGGGCCTGGGGGGCGTGGCTAATGACCGGGGGCGGGGCTAATGACTGGGCCCTTTATACCCAAATAATAAAGCTCATGATAATTTAACTTTACAACATAGACATGCTGCAACAGCGGAGCTTACAAGTTTCACCACCACAGAGAGCGACTATGTCATGAAATCCATCTGACATGAAGTACAAGAAACCAAGAGAATAACAGAAACATCAGGCAACTGGTCACTAATGATGAAACAACACAAATTCAAATCAGTTCAGAGCTGCAGATGGGTTCGGATCATTTTGACACTTTATCAATTTTATCAACCCACTGATTGTTACCAGTGGTCACCCACAACCAGTGGATTGTTACCCACTGGTTACCCGAGTCCCTTCTTCGCACCTGCAGATCTACAATAAACTGTTCCTGGATTCTCAGACAGGTAAGTTCGGGTTCCTCTGCACCCGAACTTACCTGTCTGCCCTCCACCGCGGCCCTTACATCATCACGAACTAATTCCGTCAAGATCTGACACTGGAACTCAGGTTACCTCAAAAGACACCCACAAAGAGACCGGACCCCTGGAGATTACGGTATTACCCCCCCTGGCGGAAGACTAGCTTCACCTCAAGTAAGCGCAGTCAATTTCTCCTTGAAGTTCCAATTTCCGACAACCTTCAAACTCACCATCTTTTCTCACTGCTATATAGTGTACAGACCACCATGGTTGCCAACCCCAAGGACAAGAATCACACAATCTTACCTTTTCATATTTTGTTAAAATTAACTTTATTTATCTGATTATCTGTTCTCCTGGTGGCGTTCTGAAACTGGAACCCATCATGACAAATACAAGCATTCCTGATTTAGTTGTGGAAATGACTTTCATGATGTACCACATGGTGGCGCCTGAAGCCATTTTCACAGCTTGTTTCAGCTCTCAGATATTTCAAGGTAGAAAATATCCAGTTATTGGTTTCCACTCTTTAACTCATCCAGATACTTTCACTTCTGACCAAATTTGCACCGAAATGTCAATTTCTAACAATTAGAAACCGTATATATGTCTACATTCAGGTTTTATACGGCAATAAACAAACCCAGCAGAATCAGGATGATTTACAAACTTATTTGTAAGCCAGTGTTAGTAGAGTTTTCTTTAAAAAATAACAACAAAAACAACACAAAACAGTCCATGACAGCCAAGTGAAAACATGTTTACAGATGCTTTGTTTTATGAATTTATAACACATTTAACCATACTGTCATCCTAATTAGGAGAAATAAAGGTGCTAAACATCAATCTTTGTCTCGTTCATTTACATAATGTGTTTCACCAGGTGATGGACTTGCATAAATAAATTAACTTTTCAATCATATCCTAATTTATTGAATGGGTTTGTACTGAGTATAACATTCAGAACTGATGTCAGGAGCTTCTGAAGCTTAACTTGACTTGGTAAAAAAAAAAATCAAAATTACTGAATATCTTAAATAGCTGAAGACCACCAGAAATTTTGCAATGCAAACGAAGTCACTGAGAAGAAAATTCTTACAAACGGAAAACGTTTCACAGTAAAAGTCTTTAAAAACAGTAAAATGACACGCCAAATCAATTTTTATGCAGTGATAAACCTAGAAATGTATGTTTGCATTGGTTTGTATGTTGGTTTAAGATCACTCCTTATAAACAGCTCAGATGTGAGATGTTTTACATTAATTTCTGAGCCTCAATTTCTTTTTGCTTTAAACAATGATATTCAAAGGATTCATGTAGAAATTAAAAATATTTTTTCATATTAAAATTGGAACTCCATGTAACCTGGTCACACTGATCCACCACTATATTTGGCTTTTATGTCTTAGTTACTGCCATTTTCTTTTGTTTGTTTTTTTAAGCAGAAATAAAAAAAAACATGCTGTGATTTACCATCCATCTTAATTTTTTTTATTTGCGCCCGGATGTTACACACAGACGGAGGTAAGCCACGTGGAAGACTGTAATTAGTCGGATACTTTATTTCTTTAATTACAGCATATTGCATCCTCCGGTCGTTTGTGACAGAGGGGATTACAGCAGGCCTGTAAGATCTGCGCATGCGCTGTAAGCGTCCTACCGTCATCCTTTAAACACCCCCCCCAGCGCAACATCCTCTCCGGTTGAAATGAAGACCTCCGTCAAGTTCAGGCAGATCACACAGAATACTTCCTTTGTGAACCTCCGCAATTTTGGCTTTTTATCAGTAATAAGCCATAATGATCCAAAAAAACCCCCAAACAAACAACTTTAAATATGTATCTCTGTGTGTTTGAATAAATCTAAGCAATGTATGAGTTTTTCTTTTTGAAATAAACTACTGAAATAATTCTGATGTATTGAGAGGAACCTTTATTGGATTTTGAAATATGATAAGTAATAATTAAAAAAAGTCGGGTTTAGTAAAGTGGAATTCTTCCTATCTAACACTTTTTATAACATGAAACTCGGAAAATCTAATATCTGTGTTGGAATTGAACGCACCAAAATTAGCAGCTGAAGTGTAGGTTGTCGCTCTGAAGCTAGGTTAGCTGCCAACCGCTGCTGCTTGGTAAATATTTGTTAAATTTGTTGTTTTTGCTTCATTTTATCTATTAATAAACTCTTGAAATTGAAATAACTGACTGCAAAGGTAACGACATTGTTGGAAAAAGCCTTTTTTTTTTATAGAGTTATGTCAAAGTGCTGCTTGAAAATCAAAATAGATACATTTTATAATTAGAAAGGTAGCTAGTTTTAGTGGCTGTTTTATTTTAACATTTTTTTTGTTGATGTCACCGACATTATTTACTATTTAAAACTGGTTTTGACAACTAAATTTATGATAAAGTCAGCAAAGTGTGTCTTATTTTGAAATCTGGGTAGATGAACTTCCTGTTGCGGCGCAGCTGCTTGTCGCTGGAGTGGAGCTCCGTCAGAGGACCAGGGAGAGCGTGGTGAGGAATCCCAGCAGCCCCCCCGGAGAGTGCGAGCCGGACCGGCTGGACCCCCTCCCCCTGCCCCCGGAGGAGGACCCGAGAGAGACCCACGTTGCCACGGGAGAGGCCTCGGTTCAGGTAACCGTTGAGTGCGTGCGGTTCCTGCTGCTTTTCCCGGGCAGCCAGGTGCTTTCCAGAGGGCTGCTGGAGATGGAGAGGCGGCGGTCGGTGAGCCGCACGAACCTCTGCAGACCTGACATCCTGTAGCAGTCTGATTTATACACTCTCTGCACAAGGGTTGCTATGCCAAAACTGAAGGGGCAGGTTAGGGGTCGGCTTTATTTTAGCACCACATTTCACCGGCGTGAAAGGATCTTTGCGCTTCGATGCGCAAAAATAGCGGCACATATTATACATCCTGGATATCAGAACCCCCTAGTCCTCCTCTTCTGCTGTTCCTTGTGAGATGCTTTGCTTGTTTTTGTATTCTGTGTCATACGCAGGCGTGTGATGATGGTTTAACTGCAGGTCTGAATATTTCAGAAGCACAGTTCTCTACCAAAACAAATCCACCGTTGCTACTGTTATTTATTTGCAGAAGCAATTTTATAATACTGGTAATTCTCTTAGAGAACAAAAACACCTCATTAGTTCTGCCTTCAAAGTGGAACTTTATATATGATGGTGAGGAACCTGTATCCTGCAGAAAAGAAGGAGTAATGGATTAATATTTCTTAGATTCATTATTCTGCAGCACTGAGAAGTAATGCTCATGCCTCAGTTCTTAGAGGAATTTATTGATGTTATCCTTTATGAACTGCTGAAAGCTTATAAAACCCCTACTAAATCCATGTAAATATTAAGAAATAACATGTTGGTTAGGAAACAAAAATGATGATTAAATAGTTATCTGTGGTATTCTGGAGCCAAAAAAAGTGTGAATAATAGCAGTTAAAGTTAGATAAGTTACCAAAGTGGACCTTGCCAGGGCCAAACCCTGGTAGCTGATAGGAGATACTGCAGAGGGGAGATCACGATGCTGGGAAGCTGGGATAGCCCTCCTCTCTGATGCAGAAGGGGATTGGGGGTGGGTTGGTGGTGGCGGAGGCAGTGGCTGGGTTGGTTTGGATCAGGGATGGTGTGGCGCACCCATCCCTTCCTCCCTCCCTGTCCGTGGTATATACTGGTGCATTACTGCTCCCTATTCACTTCTGAGTGTAATCAGTCTGTCAGCAGCAGCAGACTCAATAAGTCACCCCAGCACTAACACAAGAACACACTCTCCTCTCTTATTTCTGACCAGAATGTTGCCACAGTCAGCTGCCTCCTGCTGCGTACATCAGTTCTGTCAACAGTTGTAATCATTGTTTCTCACAGGGAAAATATGTTTTGTCTTGACAGGTAACACAGAGTGTGGCAGACATGTTTTTTTCTTTCTTTCTTTCTTTACATTGAAGTTCAGTTTTCTTTGTGCCATCTCACCTCCAGTTCAGCAACAAAAGATACAGATCATTCCAATTATCTTTGCTCTTTCACACTGCTAAACGCTGCATTGTGTTTAGCAGTGTGAATTATTTGAAAAAAGGCTTATGGATTCAGTCCTTTATGTTTGCTGTACATCAGTGCTGAGGCTGTCTCTTCAGAGAGTTGCCTGAAGTCACTAGCAACAACATGGCCACATTGTACCCAGAATAAAACAGTTAAAGCAACAAGCTCCCACTGTGGAGAACCACTGAGGCCCAGCTGCATCTGCTGTGTCATATCCACACTTTGCTTCTTTTCAGGAGATCAAATTACTCTTTTTATCACCAGTTTTATTTTGGCAGAAACAATCACAATCTTCAAAGGAAGTGTAGCACAGTGTGATAAATGCATATTATTATTATTATTATTATTATTATTATTATTATTATTATTATTATTATTATTATTATTATTATTATTATTATTATTTTGTACAATACTAAAGTTAAATTTTCAGTATTAATAAAATTTACTTTTTTTAGCATTACATCATGTTATGACTTTATGCCTTCATCAAGAACAAACCTGGAGTGTTGCCTTGATTCTTTCATCCATGTATGAAAAAATCCTTTAATCCCCATGGCAACCATTTGACTGTGGAGAACGCCTGGGTGGACCTAGCCCCGCCTTTGAGACACAGCTCCTCCTGGCTCATCTGAGTTCCTTCAGCATCTGCTGAGCTCATTATAGGAACTACTAGTAGAATGCTTCAAAGAATGGTTGGAAACAGCTTCATGAAGGAGAATTGTTGTGATGACGTGTTAAAGGTGGAGCGTCGGAAAGAGTAGGAGCTTCTTAAAGAGACAGCAATTTCAAGGTGTCACGTTGCAAAGTAAATTTTCTTAAGTTACGTTTGACGTATATAGCACGTTAAAACAACTGACGTAGCAAACACATTGTATCACCCTTTTAAATTTCACTTCACATTTTCAGTAGAGATAATGAAAATATTCTAAATTGTTTAACATTTAAATTTATTATTTAATTAGCAAGTTAGCTGCAATCTGATGCTATGAATTTAATATTTCTGTTTGAAATATATGTATATGTATATTTAAGATACATCTCACCAAATAATATCCAAGTGAATTCTTAAAAAGTCTAGAATTTGATTTGAATATAATTACTTTTCCACCTAATTATGAACCTTTATTGGCACAAATTAAATTCTTAATCATTGTTCATCCACATCAGAAAAAAATACACAGAGGTTCTTCTTGTGTGCTAATAATGTCTTTGGCTTAGCCCATTTTTTAAGTTTATGAACTCAAAATGTTTAATAACTAAAAGCTCTTGTTTCAAATTTCCATATGTTAGAAAATTTGTACAGAATAGAATATACAGTACAGTGTTTACACTTTTGGGATTTGATGTGATAAACCGACACTGACCAGGTTCCTGTTCCTGCCACAGTCTGATACTGCCAATACCATATTTCAGGGAGGGGATGGAGAGTTCAGATGTACAGTAAATATTTTTTGTGTGAATTTTAAGTGGTGGATTGTCGAGGTTGGCTCCTTAGAGCCATTAGGGCTCAGGTATCCCACAGGAGCTGTCCATGGTGCTGCCCAGGCCGCTCTGGTGTTTGTGCTACTTTTTTCTTTTGACAATTATTTGCTCAGATGACTCATTGGTGCCATCTTGTGGCTAAGATGTTTCAGAACTTTGAGCCATTGCATTTTTTTCTTTCCTTGCAAAGAGTTGTTTTTATAATTGCAAAGTTTAAACTGGGCTACTAAAGTTAAATGTCTCCTTATGAATGATGATTCTTGTTCTTGACTTTTAAGTCATAACAGATCAATATATTTCCTGCTTTTTTTTCATAAATGAACTTTAAAATTACTCAAAACTACCAAACCTTCAATCAGTTTCAGAATGTTAAGCTTGTCGGCACCAATTTATGTGTGACTTTTCTTCTTCACAGTTATGAAGTGAATATTGTACTGCACCTTTGTGGTGCAGTATAATAAAATTAGTGGTGGGACTGGATTAAAAATTTTAAGAATGGCTTTGCTGATAGGCTAACTGTTTTAGCAAAACTTTAACACAACAATAGTCTTTTCCAGTGTCAAATCAGATCATTTATTTAAGCAAAAATTAAACCCCAGTGGACCAGTGGATGGTTGTTTGCCAATGTCGCTTGTGCATCAGATTTTTGGGAGTACCAGAAACAAGCAGATATGAAGATTCCAACTGGAAACTTTGTATGTTTAAAACAAAAAGTGATTGTCTGTGTAAACATTTTTAACACCTTAAAACATATGTGATTAATTAATCGAAATTAATATGTTAATGTCCTGGTTGTAAGGTGTCAACAAGTTCAAGAGGTATGAATACTTTTAGAAGGCACTACAGTTGTTTTTGTCTGTATTCACCATATTAGTGGTTCAGTTACAGGATTATCCCTGCTGTGACACTTCTGCCAGAATGAGGCACTTAAATAAGATCAGTGTTGACGTTTGCTGACCAACAGCCCAGAACAAACCAAGCGGCGGCCATTTGTTGCTGGTTTTAGCGTTCGTGTTCAGTTTTTATGTTTGTGAGTCAGTTTCAGAGCAGAACATTGCTCCGTCTAGGTGGGCAGCTGGTTGACGAGAGCTGCTGCAGCCTCTGCATTGGACTCCCTGACCTCACAAGACGACATTTTTCTCATGCAGTTTAGTAAGTAATAGGGGGAATGAAAGTGGACAAGTGGGTTTTACCTTCCAATTGTGAGAGTTTTGTTGTCAGAGATCAACAGTTTACAGTAATAGCACAACTACGACCTAGTTTCAGTGCTGTATTTTCAGCCAAACTGTCTTTCAAACTGTTCTTTATTGTCTGTTATCTTCCTCTGTAGGACCAGACGAGAAATTATTCATTTTGTCGAGTTGAGACAATATAAATGTGTCGGACATCGAACCGGTTGTTGAAGTCCTGTTAGGCTTAAAGTGGAGCCAATTTTTTTTTACCAACTTCCCATGAAATTTTCTTCCATCTGTTTTAGTTTCCCTTGAAGTCGAAGTTCTAAATCATCATAGATCAAATATCACCCAAACATCTGTCTCCACTCCAGCTGCATATTCACTCTAACTCTATGCTTTGTGCTTTGAGTGACATCATGCTTTATTATTTACTTTACATTATATTTAGAATTTGCAATTGCACTTTCTGAACCTTTGAAAGAAGATATGTTGCAGTTTATCTTTAAGTGTTTGACCAAGATAGTCAACCTTTGGTTTTTCTCAGTTTCTTCAGTGTTTATTTGTTATATAAATATTGGTGCATTTAAATGTGCTCTTCTGGTGCAGAGTAATCATTACATTTGTAATTCTGTACATTTATGTCTGTGTTTAAAAAAAAGAAACGTTTTAAGAAGGGGTGCACCAGTATGAAAATTTGGACTGACATTGATATCTGATGTTAATATTGCAGTTGTGACCAATAACCGACATTTACTGACATTGTATATATTTCACTGCAGTTTTGACACTTTTGGGGAAAACAACAACGAAACACAGCAACCAAATAAAATAAATATCGGCTGTTTATTTATCTGGCCGATACCAGTATGTTAAAAAAATGACTAATATCAACCGATATTGATGTTAGTTTTAAGTCAATTTAGCACAGTTTTTTTTATATTGAATTGGTATCGGCCAATAGAAACCTCAGATATCAGTGTCTGTAGTGAAAAAAGTGGTGCATCTGTAGCTAAAGGGGAAACATGCTTTGTTTTATATTAGTGCCTCCAGATCCCTGCTGTTTGGCTGCAGCTCTACTGGTTATTACTGAAGGTTTAGAAGATCTGAGACACAAAGATTCATTAGCATGGCTGTGCTAATTACAGTATCGACTGACAGTTCATCCTTTACTTTCGGGTTTCAGCAGAGGTGGTTGTTGTTGTGTTTGGCCCTGTAGACTCTGAGGGTTCATTCTCTGCAGGTAATGCTGTTGGCTCTCCACAGTGGCCAGATGACAGCATGGTTTCCCCCAACGCAGCCGTGAGCCAAGACAGTAAGGCCATCTGTCAGATTTAGCTTCCAACTGCAACCTCCCACTCCCCCAGGAATTGACTTTATCACTTGCTCAAAAAGTCATCTAGCTTGTTAGCTAGCTGAACTAGACTTTCAGGATATTAAAGTGAAACATTGATCATACTGATGGCAGCTGTTAATGCTAACAATAAGGACTGCTTTCTGGTTGATATCCACACATGTGGTCCTTTCTTTATTTAATGTTTCAGTCCCAAGTGCCAACATTTTAAAGTAAAACCTAAAAAGCAAACTGGATACATGATATTTCCTAACATTCCTTTTTACTTTGGTTAAAACATTTCAAATCTCCACCGATTACTCCTTACAACTGTTTCTTTATTACAGGTTCTCGGTAACAAAGAACCTGACGATCCAAACTAAGTTGTCTGTCAATGCTACACAGTTTCATTCCTTGAGCCGATGGGCCTCGCAAAAGTTTATTATTAATGTTTCGGACAGACACTGAATATGAGGCTGGAGAAGAAGAAGAGCACAGACAATGTTCATGGATGGCTGGTGTGACACTTGCTGTGGCGCCCCCTAGAGGGAGTAAAAGAAGGCGTTTACCTTTGTGTGTTGACCTATAAATGTAGGTAGTGATGGAGCCATTCTTCCAGTGGCTCCGTATTGATTATCCTCTCTATCCCTCTGCATGCCCTGAGCTGATCAATGTCTGCTCAGCTCCTTCGATGCACAGCAGCGGTAATCAGACCCCAGAGGATATCATGGAATCGACAGATTAATCAGTTTAACCCGGTGAATCGAGGCTGCGCCCAGGGCAGCAGAGCTCATTGAGTTTTTGTTTCCACTGTGAAGGTATTTCAGACAGCTGCAGAGATTATGACATGTTGCGCATTTAGGTGAACGTAGAGGATGGAAAAGTAGCATCTGTATATATTACAGTGTAGAGGAAATGATCTGACCTTGTCACCTGTGTGATTCCCCTCAGGGCTGAAGGATGTTTACCTCGGTGAAGGCTTTTGAGGGGCAGCAGTACTCCACCCTGAAGAGGCAGTGCCTGCAGAGTGGCCTCCTGTTTGAAGACCCCCGCTTCCCCGCCACTGACGACTCGCTCTTTCACCAGGGCAACAGGATTGGACGTGTGGTCTGGAAGAGGCCTCAGGCGAGTTGTTCTGGGGTGTCCAAAGTGTGGCCCGGGGGGCCATTTGTGGCCCTTTTGAACAATGTTTTGTGGCTCAGCTGAATGTAGTTCAAGAATGGTATGAATTTGACACTCCAGTGGCAACTTTTGTTAGCATAAAAATTTTAATGACAAATTTACGAGAGTATTAGGACCACTGAAAAAAAATTGACTTTAATCTTAGATTTCTGAACATAACTTAGAATATTAGCATTCTTACGCTAACCTCTGTTAGCACAAGAATGTTAACTTTGTTTCTGAATTCTGGGAATGCACTGATTACAGTGGAATCAGTCCAAGTGTACTGCTGATTTCAAGTTTTGTTTTGATTTGTTCATTAATTTTTCAGTATTTCTGAAGTTGATATTAAATTTTCATATAACCAAATATGTTTCAGGTAGAGTGTCAGAATTTCTTCACACAATTGTAAATATTTTTTGTGATTTGTTAAATCTCAGTAATTTAGCAAGTAATGCTAAATTATGCATTACTGCAGAATATTTCTTTATCTATCGATAAATGTTGTATTTGTATGCATACAGAAAGGAGTAATAAGAGAGGAATTTCACTTTTCTTCTTCCTCAAACATGTAATCTGACTTACATATTCAGTTTTTTTTTTTAAATGCAGGCTCTAACGTCTTTACAAGCTTGAGATATGCTGCAATAATGGTTGCTTAAAGGAAGTTAGTAAGTAAGAGCTTTATATGCATATGCATTATGTATGCACAACTGTTATTGTATTTGTCTTTTCTGCAAATCATAAATGTGTTTCTATGTTCCGTTGATAGGAAATGTAAAATTCATTCGTTAATTATGTGAAAATGGCTGGAAGTATTCTGTCTCCTGGTGAATAAGTCTTTCATATGGCACACTCTGTGATTGAAATAGAGGTTTTTCTTGTGTTCTGAAAATTCAAAGACATCTTCACAGCTATCAAACACCTTCAGTTGAATTTTGCACCCAATGTAGCAAGACTTACTATTACTCTATAAAAAACGAAATGTGATGCATGTGTGGGTCTCCTGATGATGCAACCTGCAATAAATTCTGAGAAGTATTTTTGCCTCTTAAAAGCATCAAAATGAGTCAGCTATCAGTACTTAAGGTCCCTGCAGGATTGGAGATTATTAACCCCACAGTATGACTAATCATTTTTAATTCCCAGCTAACTTCACCAGTAATCAGTAATTGCTCCAGTGCACTCTCCTTGTGTATAAGCTGGTGATGTATTGGAGCTGTGGATGATATGAGATGCAGGGCCTCAGGACTTTGCGAGCCGAGTCCCCTACCGCTGTTATCCCCCTCGCGCAGCAGGCCGTGGTTCTGGATGGTGTAACCTCCTTCTGCCAACGTGCATCGCCATGGAAACTGGGTCACACAGATTACATGTTTTGGTCTGTGCTGCTGATGTCAGTCATGCAGACGTAAAACTGGAAGAAGGGAGAGAGCACGGGAGGAGGAGGATTTCTTTCCGTTTTCAATGGGAGATGATTTGTGTCGTCACTTATTCTGTTGTGTTTGTTGATGTAAGGTTCCAAGGTTTATGATTATTTCATAAAAAATACCATTTACAGTTTTTGGAGAATAACAAAAAACAGCAAAAATAACTTCGCTGTTTTGTTTTTTTCAGTGCTAAATTGACTTAGATTATTTTGACCTCATTAACATATTTGGAAAACTATTGCTTTATTACTCACAAAGCATTTTCCCTCAATACATTTAATTTTCCTTTGGGATTAAATCTGTAGAATGTAACTTTTATATAAAAAAAGGTTTTACATCACCATGTCGTGATATCATCCTCATATAGACACTGCTCAATGTGCTAATGAAGGAGTAAGCTACCAAAGTTCTTCGCTGAGTTTCATATCCAAGCACAACAATGGAAAATTCAGTTGAAGGAAAAATTGTGAACAGATAGGATTAATGCGTGTGGTGTTTCATTATCTGCCTCCATAACACAATCCCTTTGTCTGTTTTGGAATATACTGCTACAACCAGTATTTACTTCTTTCCTAACTTCCTGTGGCGAGCAGCTGTACTGCATTTGTAAATATTAATTTCTCCTGCTTGTGCTTGCTTCCTGCTGATTTAAGTTGCCATTTCTTTAAGTGCTAATGTGGGCGAAGTTCTTTATGCAGAAGTGGGTCTGTATGATGGGTAAAACCGTCTCAAAAGCAACACTAACCTTGACAGGCGGCCTTCGTTTTCAGGAAAGATCACACACCAATAAGAGATGCTTGTCTTGGGCACAGTCCCTGATGTAGCATTATAACCCAATAAAGTTGACTAATTTGGGCTCCTTAACTTACTGATACTAGTGCAGTGAACGCATAAACAGATCTTGGATTGCTCTGCTGTTCTTCCCAATGGGCACTAAAAGCTCATTCTGGATGTACTGTATTATTCAGTGGGGAGTGCATGATAATGAAGTTAGACGTTAAACTACTTAAGGAAAGAGTGCCTTTGAGGGACTGAAATGCTCAGAACCATCAAAATTTAATGAAGGTTTTGGGAAAAGCTTGTTTTAAACACTGCACACCCGCCCTCAGACTTAGCCTGAAGTGCATTTCAGTTCTGGCTGGACGTTAAGGTCAGGTGGGGCCACAAAACGCAGAAAATAAACTGGGAAGATTAAGTATTAAGCTTTGTTTTAATTCAACTTAGGATCTGTTCATTCTGTTTAAAATTCATATCATGTCAGATATTTATTTATTAATAATCAGAAGCTTACATACATTTTCTCAGTATTTGTTAGCGTTGCCTCTGAACTTTCTTCCATAAGCTTCGCTCAATAGCTTGCTGGAGTTCTGGCCCATTCTTCCCGACAGAACCGGGTGAACTGGATCAGGTTTGTAGGCCACACAAATTCTCCATAGGCTTGAAGTCAGGGCTTTGTGTTGGAAAAAAACATTGATTTTGTTGTCCTGAAGCCATTTTGCAATCACTTTAGCTGTATGCTGAGGGTTATTGTCCATCTGGAAGATCAATCTGAGCCCAAGTTTTAACTTCCTGTTACTTCAATATTTCTACATAATGTTCTTTCCTCCGGATGCCATCATGTGTCTTTTGGCTCCTTCCTCGCTGAGTAGCCATTCAACCCATGTCGGTACAGGACACGTTTCACTGTGGATGATGACTCTGTTTTACCATCTTCAGCAGCATCTTCACAAGGTTCTGGGCTTTTGTTCTTCAAGTTAATTTGCACATTTGTCCCAAAAAAAGCAGCAGGATATTTACAGAGTATGGCTGGACGATGAATTGATTTTATCGATAAATCAATTTTTAGCTTTTGAAGATAAAATATTTGGAAGATCTGGATTTTTTTCCATCAATGGGTTGCCACATTTCAGAGTGATGTCGTGGCGCCCATCATGTCGTTGAACAGCTCATAGAAGGGTTGATTGAAATAAAAGTCACTTTAAAAAAAAAAAAATCTATGTTATTTGTAATTTCTTTTTTAGAAAAGAAAGTGAGAACAATAATTGATAAAAATCAAAAAGCAGATCTGGTATGAAAAAAATCTGAGATTTCATTTCAAGCCACAATGCCCAGCCCTATTCCACAGAGATAAAGATTCAGTGAGAGGAAGAGAGACAGAAACAGATAAAAGATGACAAAAAGAGAGCGAGTTGGTTGCTCAAAGCTGTTGCATGAGGCTGATGGATCCTTTCCCCCCTGGGCTCGGCTGATGAATGGCGCCAAAAAGGCTCTGAAACTGGTTAGAAAGTCTTTAGGGGCAGGGTGTTTGACAAGGCTGCGCTCAGCCACAGTATTCACATTACTTTAGTGTCTACAGGGCCGGGCGCTGATCGATACCCTATTACTCTAACACCTGCGCCTGTCTGTGGACGGCGGGCCACCACAGGGAGCTCTCGCTGCTGCTCAGTCTCTGGGAATCAATGCTGCTGCGGACAGGAAGAAGAAACGTGCCTCGATAACTTAACTCAGATGTACAGTGGCCAAACGTCACTCCTACTTGCTGTACCTCAGTGTAACCCAGCTTTACTGAATGTAACGTGGGATGAGGGAGTCAGTCGAGACCTCACTGCATTGGCCTCTGCTTCTGATTAAAACTTTGCTTTTGCAGCATTCAGCTTTGCAGAGTCAGCAAATGACTGACCTTGCTTTCATCCTGTATAAGTTGTGAATGTGTGGTGCTAGCCCTTTGTGTGTATACACATGACATTATACATAAGTACAAGTGCTGATATTTAACAGTAAAGCTGCACACTGGGCTTAAAGGTGACCTATTATGCTTCATTGAACCAGTTAGGTCTATGGACAACATAAAACATTTTTGTTATATTTAGTTGAACAACACAATTCCTAGATAATGAGACTTTAGTCTGCGCAGTTCCGCCCATTTTGAGCTCCTTTCAGAATGGGCTGTTTATTGTCTCTGTCACTTTAAAGTCAAAAAGCTGCTGCTGACCATGCCTCCCAACTCTACATTTACACTTGCATGTGAAAATAGCTTCAAAAAGATGCACAAATATGCAACCATATATCTTTGAAAAGCATTAGTAAAGCCTTCTCCACAACCAACTTTCTTCGTTTTTCAGGTGTTGTTTGGGTTGCAGTTTACTGCAATGGAACAAGAGTATTTTCCCAGAAAATAAAAGACGGACATCTCTTCCGTTCATGGCACAATAAAGCATTTCTGTGAGGAGGTTGGGCCTCTAAGGCTTCTGCATGCCTCTCAGGGTCTCTGCACACCATGCCCGAACAAAGTTTTGCAGAGACCAGGACAATAATTGGCTCTATTTAGCAAGTGGAAAGCTTCCAATTAGCATGCAGTGCTGCTGCCATGATGATGCATAGTTCTGCTGAAATCTCCATCCCTTCTGCTGGCAGGGATGGAGAGGAAGAGAAACAAGGTGCGCAGAGCACAGTTTCTACCTCCAATTCCTACAAGTACTTTTGTCTCATTGAGAAGCAGTTCAGTTAATAACATTTTTTCTTCTGACTGTATAAACCAGTCCCTCCAGGACATTGCATTGGTTTTTTGACATTTACCTTAAAACTTGTTGGGTTTTTTTTAAACAAAACGGTGAAGAACTGTGAGTCTCTATGTCTGAGAGGCCGCTGGCGGCTCACTTCCTGTAGTAGCTAACCATCCCACACACTATCTCAGGAACCATGGGGAGTGTGATTGTGTGTGTGTGTATGTGTGGGTTATATTTTCTGCTCTCCATGAGTGTGGGTAGGTGTAAGCGTCCAGCAGCTTATTGAGTGCGTTTTCAGGGCTCTCAGTCATTGCATATTGTGGCTGAAAAATGAACCTCGTCACAGAATAAGCAGGAAATGTGATTTCACAAATGCAAAGCTGAGCTCCCACTCCTGTGGAAAAGGTCAGCAGTGTGACAGGACGGTGCATGAGGACAGATGGTCTGTCTCTGATTTATAAACTGGCCTCAATAATCTATTTATATGCTTTTATCATTACAGTTCTGAATCAAACAAAAACCAATATCATACATTGCTCTTCTTTTGGTGTTATTTTAACACTTAAATACTTAAACATTTTAAATATTAGGCTGGTGTACATGTGATACACACTGATACCAGTGTGTATCACATGTATCAGTTATTTATTAAAATGTTTAAGTTTATTAAAAACGCAATAAAATATTTAAATGTTGAATTATGTGAGATTTTATTTTATTACATGTTTAAAAACGGCTATTTCAGTATTTTATCTAACATTTCTCAATTTCCATCCTATAGTTTGTCTTAAAATAACTTAATTACTTAACCGTCATTCACCAAAATGCTAACACGTTAACCGATTGGTTAACCATCTGAGCTGCAGACCAATCATGTTGCCCAGAGCAGTGTTAA
This sequence comes from Alfaro cultratus, assembly GCA_903066825.1. NCBI lineage: Eukaryota > Metazoa > Chordata > Actinopteri > Cyprinodontiformes > Poeciliidae > Alfaro > Alfaro cultratus. The sequence goes on from CAEFZX010020138.1 coordinate 32,671, forward strand.
CCACGCCCACTAAGTCACACAGATAGAATGAGTTGATATGCTGCTAAACAGAAATATGAAATGTTGAAAACATTGGCACCCTAAATATTTTTTATGTTTTTTAATAATTTCTTTTTTTTAGAAAAAAATCTTAGAAAATGCATTTATTTATTAAATGACCAGTTAACTACTGTACACTTATTTATATTATCACATGTGAATATTTATATAAAAGCTTATTAATGTATTGAACTGTGTAACTTTTGATCATCTGTTTTAATTACCTAATGGTTCTTCATTTTTGAGAAATGTTTTCTGTCATTAAAATAGATTCAGAAATGCTGAAAGGTTTTTTCCATGAATAAATGGAGCAATTATTGAGTGTTTTCTGTCCTTGTTTAGGAACTGTGTGAGGACCCTCACCTGTTTGTGGATGGCATCAGTGCACATGATCTACATCAGGGACAGTTGGGCAACTGCTGGTTTGTTGCAGCTTGTTCCAGCCTGGCATCCAGAGAGTCTCTGTGGCAAAAAGTAAGTATCTCTGAAGGCGATACTTACTTGGACTGGTCACCAGTCCATCACAGAGACAGACAGGGCAAACAATCATTCACACACACCTAGACAGAATTTAGAGAGAATTGACAGACAGTTTTTGAACTGTGGGAGGAAGCCCAAGTACCTGGAGAAAACACACCATGCACAGGAAGAACACACAAACTCCATGCAGAAAGACTCCGGGCCGGGAATCGAACCCAGGACATTCTTGCTGAAAGGCAACAGTGCTACAAACACATTTTAATTTGCGAAACAGTAGCCAAGCCACAACGCAACAACAAAAGCAACAACAAATGGAACAACACAACAACAAACGCAACAAACACAGCAACAAAAGCAACAGAGCTACAAACCCAACAAGCACAAACAAAAGCCACAGTGCATCAGCAAGCAGAAACAACATAGCAAAAGAGCTACAACAAAGTTTACTAAAATGGAGTTACATTAACTTCCTTTTTAACATATCTTCCATTGAGGTTTAAGTTGTTTCATTATGGCTTTTGCCACTTTGTTGACCCTTCAACAAAGTGGAAGGGTCAACAAAGTGACCCTTCCACTTTGTTTTAAAGTGACTTTAAAAAGTGTGACTTTTTAAAGTCACACACATAGTGTGTGACTTTAAAAATGAGCAAACCGAACAAGTGCAGATCAACGAAAAAAAAGTTAAGTATCAAAGTAGTATCTTTGAAAACCATCTTTAAAAAAACTCAGGGATCCATCAGGAAGCCTGAAGAACAACATTTTAAAAGGTTATCAAAGTTTGGCTGCTTGGATGCAAAGTATATATAACAAAAAGTAGATATAATCCCATGTCTGTCTCTTTCCATTAATGACAAACACATTGAGGGAAAACATTTCTGAAGATGTACAATATATGAACTCAATACTTTGCTAAAGTGCAGTTTTAATTATCCTCTAATGAATGCTTGTATCCATTAGCAACCATTATTTGACAATGTAAAGATCAGAGCACTAAAACGCCTCCCTGGTTTGCCTACTGTGGAGTCTCTGAGGGCAAACTGGAAGCTCTCAGGGTAAATGTGATTTTTATCAGGGTGTGACCTGCAGATGATTGTTTACACTGCTCTGACTAGCAGCCAGTACAAATGGATGGAGAAAGAGTGACAATGCATTGTGACATATGGATAGATGAATCCTGTGAAACTCTGACTTAGCTGCAGACAGATTAGCGTGTGCTAGATTCATAACTGGCCACCTCTTCTGTTTTAGCTGATTTAAATTTTAATGTGAAGAAGCACAAACCTTAATGATGACATTCTGTTAGACCCACATCTAGTTTCTTCTTTCCATTAGCGCTCTGACAAACTGTCATTTGACTTTCGACTCATTCACGCCCTCCGAGGAGGTGTTGAAACTCTCATCTGAAGCTGGAAAAAACTGTTCTGCTGTTGGTTGTGTCATGACAAAACTTTATGAAGAAAAAGAAACTGAGAAACTTTTTTGTTTGTTTTAGAAACAGATAACAGAATCCCAGTTATTACTGTTGATAGCACTGCTTTGTATCTTTACTCACTGCTGTTAACTTGGTTTGGACACAACTAAACGCTAAAGGGCGAAAAATGTTTAATAATGTTAACATAGAAAGGAAACAGAAGACAATTAAACATGAGGTAGTCCTTTTAGAAATAAGTTAAAAGAGAGACAATGTGCTCTGGCCAATGTCTGTCAGGAATATAATGATAGTAATAATAAGTAGCAGTAATAATAGCTATTATATTGTATACACATTATCATTAATCAGAATAAGAATTATTCTATGCAATAATTGCAATTATATTATCATATTATTACTATTATTATCATAATATTTACGAGAATAATTATAGTAGTAGTATTAAAAATGTAATTACAATAAAATGTATTTATTTATTTCATGTTTATTTGTATCCAACATTTCAGTAACAAAGCAGTTATTGTGAAACAAGCAATTAACATAGTAATTATTTATTGTAAGCATGTTATTTTTAGCTTTATATTAATATAAATTATATCAACATCATTATTGTTATCAACATTATTATTTATAGCATGTAGACATAGTAGAATTAAAAACAACTTTGTTATAAAATAAATAATAATTATATTGTATACATTGTATTGTTCTTATTCTTATTAATAATCATAAAATCTAGTCAATCTAGTCATTAAAGTGTGAATATACAAATATAACTCACGTTGGAGCCACAGAAAACCTATAAAGAGGATTTATTAGCTTACATCTTTGAACTATTCTTTCAATAAATATTTTCTCCTGAATCAGACATTAATAATTTGCTATGTTGAATATTTTTATGCTCTACTAAACTAATTGTCACTGATGAAAACTTAAGCAGCATTCTCCTGGTCATTGTTAGGCTCATCGAGCTAAAAAAACAGCCACCGCTAAAATACAGTCACGTTTGGTCCAATTTGGGTTTTGGTCAACAAGTGACATGCAAGAATGAGCAGAATGGTGCATAACAATGAGGAGACCGAATTATAATTCATGGATTCAGAGGCTGCAGGCGGGACGGTTTTAATTGGGACTCCTGAGAGCGCGCTGACATTTTTTGGGTGAAACCAGACTCAGTCTCTTGTGCTTCAACAAAATCAATCGCTGACAAGAAATAAGCAGAGATTCACCTGATCTGTGACATGTTCACATGTTCTCAGGCGCCTCTCGAGCACAGTTCCTGAGCAGAGCCTGAGGCGTTTTGTAGAAGCCACGGTGAGCCTTAAGGAGGAAGAGGAGGGAGAGAGCTTCCTTCTTCCTCCTGTTTGTCAGGGTCACCATTACTGTATGTGGCGGTTTGCTCATCTCCTGGGGAATACTCACTCTGTCTCTGTGCATTTCCTCATGTGGGACCGGGCTCAGGGAAACCCTTCAGGGCTGAATGTTTGTCAGATAGGAACATTTTGGTTCAGCTCTCAACCCAAGAAATGACAAATACGTACAGGGATCATACAGGCGTCTGAAAGCCCTGAAAATTCTCAAATTTCTATTAGCTGCTTTCAAGGTTTGGAAAGTGCTTTTTTTCTGTATAAAGCTTGATTTTCAAACTGAACAGTTTTGTAACAAAGTGCAATGTGATGGTTCATTAAAAGCCTAAGTTTGGAAATGTTATTTACCAGATATTTGAAACCAGATTTTTTTCATACATCTAATAAAAAGACACAGATAAATTTTTTCTCACTGTCTGAAGTTAAATCTGACTTGTTTTATGTCAGTTGGCATTACCAAAATTATTTTAACTTTCTTTGTCTTTTATGTCATTTACCTTAACACCATTTGGTTTAATTGTTTCAATGTAATGTATATTAATTATTACAAATTACTCAGAGACTTATTGATCATCTTATATTTCATACATTAAACAAAGTTATTGAAATTGACGAATTTTTATTTATTTAATTTTTTGTTAAATTTGTGTTTTTGTCTTGGACCTGTTTGGTATATAGGGTTCAAGTTACTTAGAGGCATTTCAAAACACACACA
>CAEFZX010020139.1:0-42908 GCA_903066825.1 Alfaro cultratus
AGAATATTCAATATACCTTTTACACATGCTGTAGGATTAACTGTATCAAGACATTAAACATAATTATTTTCCTTACAGTCCCCGTTTTGAGGTCTGCTTTCACACAGACCTCACAAATAAATTTCCGACCGTCTGATAGAGGAACTAAAAACTAAACCAAACAGTGTGGTATAAATATAAAAAGTAAGATAACTGAAAACATTGGCCTAATTTTATATAGCAGTCCCCCTTTTCAAACAGAAACCCCCAAGATATATAAATGTAATTCCACGATATTTAGCGAGGCACTTGTCAACAGGAGATCTCAAAGAACGTTTCCCCTGAGCAGGCACACCATTGCCCGCACATGTGTCTTATGCTGAACTCCATCATCTGAAACAGTCAATGGTAATCCTGCGCTATCTAACAATTTAATACTTACCTGTTGCACCACAAATTGTAACCAGTAAAAATAAATCAAAAATACCTATTAATTTTCCTACAGTAGCCAGTTGGAGAAAGTGTCACATTGGACACAGATGACCTTGCCCAAAACGATGAAGGTCACAGAGTGATAAAATCACAGATCATAAGCAGAGGGAAGAAGAAAATATGATATTGGCATCAGAAGATTTTCTGATATCGTGCAGCCTCATGCATGCAAGGAAAGAATATGTTAGCTTGCAGAAGCTGCATTCTAGCTGGGCGCCAACACGCAGCCAACTCCTCAGCATCACATTGCAAAACTCATTTAAGGAATCAACTGCAAGAAAAACCTGCAAGAAATAAAAGCATCAAGCTCATTGATTTTTTGTTTTAGGTTACTGTTAGAATGTGAAGTTCACAAGCAATGAAACCTTCAAGTGTCTTTAACCTTACAGTACTAATAATCCCAGCTGTTGGTTTATCTTCTAATAATAATTATTATAAAACTATTTTTGACATCTCTAGGAAACACTGAAGCATCACATTCCAAAGATTCTCAGATATTATGTTATTAAACCGGCTCTGATGCATGAGCCAATCAATTAATTACCTTCTGTTTTCCACGCAGGAGCGGATCCCTGAGCAGCTGAGGGGAGGGAGCAGTCTATTTATAAAAGCCCAGACCGCAGCAGATCTGAGGCGAAGCTGCAGCCTGGCCGACTCTGTCTGGATCCGCAGGTCTGCAGCGAGAGCAGCCCGGAGCACACATCCAGATGCCTCCCCGCTTCCTGCAGACGCACAGCCGCGGCTCCCTGCCTCCGCGCAGGCAGAGGCTGCAGCCATGGGCAGCATCCCTGCAGCGGAGAGGAGGGGAGCGGCCAGCCCGGCCTGAGTGACAGGTAAGCGGCTTCGTCTCTGTCCTGATAAACTGCTTCATCAAGTCATTAACCTTCAGAGTCCGGGCCGCGGTATCACCGGCTCACAGCCCCTGGGGGTCCAGTGAACCGGGCGCCGGGCGGGGTGATGATGCGGTGAAAAGGTGATGGTATACAGCTGGAAGGACCGGGGACTTTTTATGGGCGCCTAAGGGGGAAGTAAACCCCGCTAGAGCGATCGCAGCCCGGGGTTCTGCCGCTCTGCAGCTTGTGCTTATTTTATTATCTAATACCAAAGTCATTACAGGACAGACTGACCTGACTGGTAGATTCAGCTTTGTTTATATCTGATCATCTCACTCAGGGCAAATATCATGTTACGATTATTTGCTTCTGGCTGATATGATGTTAACGGCTGTTCGAATAACCTCTTAACAAATACTCATCTGTTGTCAGAGAAATGAACACGTGCTTTACAGAACAGTTTGTTTCCAACAGAAGAACAGGCATCAACTGACAGCAAACCTGCCAAATGAAAGCTAATCATGCATTAGATTATTACTAAATCATCATTTTTAATCAAGTTAACTGGAGGGTCTGAAATTAATCATATTTTAATCGAAAACTAAAATAGGCTATTAACAAAATAAGCTACATTTTCATTTCAAAAAGCCTATTTGCTGCTAAACTATTGAATATATAGACATATGAGCTCCAGAACAAAAAAAAATATATATTTTTTTTATTTGTTGTTTTTCAGCCATCAGATTGATGCAAAGTGCTATTCAGGTTTCAGGTGTTTCTGGAGGCCCTGATCATCCCTGGAACCGCTTTAGAAATGTGGACTGTGGATGCTGACATTAGCCTGAGCTGCTGGCTAAACATGTTTAGCACTCAGATGATAGTTTAGGCTTGAATAGCTCCGCTGAAAGGCTAACTCCTTTAGCACAACTTGATTACAACAATACTGTAGTCTTTTCCAGCGTTCCATCAGGTTGTTTTTCAAAGCAAAATTGAACACCCAGTGGGGCAAGAGAAGCGGCTTCCTCATCCCTTCACTCCTGTTCCAGGATGTTGTTTGCGCGTCAGATTTACAGGCCTGCCAGAAACGCAAAAATACAAAGGTTCCAACTGGAACTACTGTATGTATTAAGAGAAATGTGATTAATAGCAATAAAAATATTTGATGTAATAATTAGTACACATCAAAGTCAAGATTTAGCAGCTGTATTTTTTTTTTCTTTTTCTGCACAATCAGAGCAACACAGTGCTTTACATTACATAAAACAAGAGGTAATGAGCATAAAAATGTTGGGTTTGTGGCAAAGAGAATCCATGATTCACAGCAGATCTATGGAACTTCATCAGGAAAAGGGATGATCCCTTTCTCCAGGGTTGGTGCCTTGGACTGACAACAGTTTTGTGCTGTGCTCTTTGCTGATTTGTTTTAAATGTGTAAGATGTCATTAATCCCAGAACTAATGCAAAATGCATAAGCATCTAAAAATGAAATGATAAAATAATTGACTAATAAAACTGCAGATATACAGTTAAAATGAAAACACATCGTCTTAGTTACAAAAACTCAACTAAATCCCAAACTAACAGAAAGTGTTAAGTTCCCCTTATAAAACATTGATGGTTGTGCTGCTGTCTGCTCTTCAGGAAGAGGAAGGTCGTTCCTCAGGTCAAGGCTGTGATATGAGAACACCGACTCACTGTAGGGTTTGTTATTAAAATGTCTCTTTCAGAAAACCTGATAGATCAGGATGCTTTGTACAGTAAACATAAATCGCATAACTGTGTAGGATGACTGTGAAGGTCGTTGGATGCTGTAACCAGTGCAGAGACTTCAAAACAGGACAAATGTGACCTCTGCTTTCCTTGCTGAATTCTGGATTAGCTGCAGAGTCAGCTCTAAATTTAATTCAATCATTTAGTCTTCTTCGTTCATATTTGCCCTCAGTTACTGTGAATCTGATCTGATGGCCATAAAAGTGTGTTGCTAAGAATAAATGTTAAACTCAGTGTCGTTCAGATGACAAAATATGGTGATATGGATGGAGGAAGGGTGGGGGAGGTGGAGCTGCAGTGGCAGAGTTCACAGACTTCCTACAGGAAGTCAGTCAAATATTTATCGGCTGGTACTCATGTTACTGCTGTTGATCGCAGGCTGCAGCGTCTCACACACAAGCTTTTCCAACAGTTTGACAACACTTTCATATGCTGGTTCCTGCAGAGACCTGATGCTGCGAAAATAAAAATGATCTTTCATAAAATGCTGTATGAGCAAAAAGGATTAAAGCGCAATTTGCACGATTAAAATAAGAATTATACCTCATGAATTCAGGGAGAAGGTACAGGGTTCCTTAATATAAATATAACCTTCTGAAACATTCATTTGTATCTTTCTCCATTAGCCTGACAAATGGCCGACTAGCTGGGCCTGGACAAACTAACAGGAGGCCCAGACGGTGATCAAGAGTAGCATGTAGCGGTTGTATTGTATGTGAATGGAAATGGTTATGGGGAAGTACTGTTGATCTGACATGCGTTTTTATATATGTTTTGCTTTTATGTATTTATTTACGGCTATTGTCCTTTTTGGACGTGCTGTTCTTATTGTTGCAGCTTTGGCCCCTGCTTCCTAGACAAATTTATTCTACGGGAGACTAATAAATTATCTTATCTTATATGCCTGAAGATGAAATGTTAATATGTAATTGAAGTTTATCTCTTGTTACTCTAACCAGCCAGACTGGAGGATACGACCTTCAGTTGGATACACATTCAGCCAGCTAACAGTCAAGTATTACATCCATTTTTCAGTTTTTACTTTAAGTCATTTTTGAAAATCAAAATAACAACCCAGTGTTATAACATTGTTTACTCCAATAATCAATACAGATATATAAATACATTCTCTATTTGAATGCATTCTTTCGGAATGCATTCATTCCGAAATGAATGCATTTCGGAATGATTATGTTATTATGATTATGTTATCTTTTTTGTTTATTTTTTTTTTTATGAATGTATAATGTGTAAATGTGTTGCATATAAAACTCATAGGCCCATGTCAGGTACCTTGTATTACTTTTGTTGGATTTTTGTGATTATAAATACAGAGGTAATATTATCATTTTCAAATATTTGAAAATGATAATATTACAGTACATCTTTTTAGGAACAGAATGAAGAGAACAAATTAAACCATACATGTATCAGTTCCTACCCACCCACTTATAGACATTCATCCATCCATCCACTGTAGGATGTTTAATTGACACAGAGAATGTCACTTTAACCTCTGAGGTTTTGATTTCCATCAGAAGTTAAAGTTTAGTGTGTGTGTGTGTGTGTGTGTGTGTGTGTGTGTGTGTGTGTATGCGTGTGTGTGTGGTGGCTGGAGAACAGCGTCTGGCATGCTAAAGTGTGGCTCAGTCATAAAATGACTTCCTGTGTTTAAGCTACTGTGGGTTTTTCATTATGGCTGCTATTTCAACTTGTCTAAACTTGTCTTTCTGCCAGCCAATGCCTCAAATCTCAAAGGAAAAGTCATGAGAAACCTGATCTGGTAGCAGGAAACCATTTAGCGTTAGCATTGTTAGCATGGACGTGCCACTGGTGTGTGTACAGAAGTAATGTGAAGCAATCGTGTCAACATGGAGCGCAACCGAGTAAAACCTTTACAATACGTCGGTTTGCACTGAGACACATGGAAAATCTCAGCATACCGTCACGGCCGGCGCTGTGCTCAGGCCTGATACTTTATTGTGGCTCAGTGCAGTGCCTTCAAACCACACAAGGATCCATTTGCATTAGGACAATACAGCCAGTCTCCTGATTGGTGAGCATATGTTTCTGTATTTCCTTTTCATGCCAGTGTTTGAGCGGCTTATGGAACCTTTTTATGCTCTTGCAAAGGGACTGATAATGATAATGGAAGCGATGCTACAGGTTCAGAGATCTATGTGCTCTTATGATGGAGGGAGGCAGGTCTGCAAAGGTAAAACACAATTTTCTATTTCTTTACTCTCGAATTCTATTTTGTAAAGCTTTCTTGTTTAATATAATGTTGGAAGCTTTTTTGTTGGTTTAGAAAAACAACTGCACAAAAACAGCACTGCTTTGACTGAACATATCAAAATCTCTTGTGAATACATTTTAGAGCAATTTTTTTCAGGCAACGTAGTTCCCTCTTCCTGCAAATTTGCTTTTCTTCCCATAATAGAAGTAGTTTCACTTACACCTTTTGCTTCCAGGCATCTGAGATGGAAAGTATAGAATAGATATTAACAGAGATTTACAGTATGTCTGATGCTACCCAAATGGGAAACAATTCAATAAATAAGCCTAACACTCTTTGGTACTGCAGCAGCATGGGACATCTGAGCTGTCAGTAGCCTTCAGACTGTTGGAAATGTTAAATGGGTTTAGAAAGCAAAATCAGTTTACCGGCACTGAGATCCGTTTGGGGCTGTGGGCTGCAGGTAGACGTATAGCTAATGCAGCAGCTGTAGAAGTTTACCATCTCTCCACCATGAGCAAACTTTAGCTTTGGAAACTCATGCATTTTAACCTCATGCTATGCAACAATAGTTTGCGCACTGCTATGAAATGAGCTAGTGGGAAAGGGCCGTAACAGGAGTCTTTCTTCCAGAAATGTCCTCCGTTTAGCTCCTTCCATCTTCACAATGAGTCTGACTTTCTCCCCTGTCCGTGTTGAAAAAACTGCAATGCAAAAAAACAAAGCATGTTTTTTTACTACCACCATGTATCGGTAGGGCTGGGCTGTCAGTGTCATAAAAAAAGAGAGAGCAAAACATCAATTTAAGTATTTGATGTCTGTGTGGGAGATGGGAACTACAATTATCCTGAGGGAAAATCCCAAAATGATTAATAAAGTTTTTTTTTGTCTTTTCTTTCTTTCTTTCTTTCTTTCTTTCTTTCTTTCTTTCTTTCTTTCTTTCTTTCTTTCTTTCTTTCTTTCTTTCTTTCCTTCCTTCCTTCCTTCCTTCCTTCCTTCCTTCCTTCCTTCCTTCCTTCTAATGAGTATGGTCTGTGCTGTCTTATTTTATTTTTATTTCTTTTACATGCACAAGGTTTTACATGCAGGCTAAAGAAATGTTGTTTTTTATGGTTTCATCTGAACAGACCAGCTTCTTGCATGTCTTTGTTTTGCCCCTGGATGTCTTGTGGGAAAACCCCATCATGACTTGTGGCTTTCATTCTACAGAGGCTGTCTGCCTGACACGCCTCCCTCAGATTTGTGGAGTACATTCTAATAGTTGTCCTTTATTAGAGTAAAGTGGGCTGAAATTCCATGCAGAAAGTAAGTCCTAAATTTCTAGAGAAATATAAGACTACAGATTCATCTCCTTGTACAATCTTAAGGTCAAGAAATTTGAGTCAGTACCTGCGGGGAATACTATCAAATTTGATGGTGCAAGAATCTATGAACTGAACAATGATATCAGGCTGGTTACAGCCATTCTTTGGGGACAGACGGGGACTTTGGCCTCATGTACCAAGATGTTTTTCTATGCTGAATTGGGTTCAGTTCTTGAATAAGTCTGGCCAGTGTTCTCTCCTGTTAGGTGCAGGAGCCAGTGTATGTCAGTTTAGGTCTGACCAGGTGCTGGACTTAAAGTGAATGAAACAGACAGCCAAACTCCACTGGAAGCTTTTAGAAGACTTTTAGAAACCCTAATGGTCTGATGTTCATGACCGTTTTAACATAAAAGAATGACTGCTTGGAGATTACTGTACAGCATGTATGAAAAATAAACAATGACTCAACATATTTGCACAGCTCTGCTGATGACTGTGATCTCGTCTGTTTGACTTGCAAACACACCATGTGTTCTTAAAGCCGACTCACTGCATCTCCACTTACTGCATGTCTGCATTCCTGCAGAGCAACATGCTGCTGCTGTAGAGAGGAGATCCTGTCGAGGTCATGACGGTGCTGAGTCACCCGCTGTCTCTGTCAGCAGTGACAAACTGGGACTGGGACTGCGTCACCCTTCTCCCTGCAGATCACACACCGTGTCGTTTTGCCATCGGTTGGTTTGAGCATTTCATCTCCATTTCTTTTGGTAAAACACAGAAATCCAAAAAGCTTCTCAGATGCTTTGGAGCTTTGTCTGACAGACTAGTGTCGGTTGTGAAGCTGGGTGAGTCATTCAGTCTAATGCTCTGCAGCTCACTGCTGTTAAAGGCTTTTTGACTGGCAGAGAAATGGGCTGTTAATACGATCAATAATAAATATCATCTGGAAAACTCCCACAGTAGTGGTGATTATCATGGCATTTCAATCCACTTCCACATGGAAATATGCATCTCCACACACAGTAAGTGTTACATGCCTGCAAACATAATTATTTAGCAGACGATTTAGTCTCAGCTGAATGTTGCACGATGAATGACTCTCATGGTGCCTTGAACTATAAAATCTCAGAATTTTTCAGAGGAAAGAACCTAAAAAAAATAATGTCTACAACAGCCTGGTTGCCTGAGTGTTCAAAGCCTTAAATGAATACCTCGCTGAAGCAAATTTGGATTTCATTTCTGCATTCATTTCAGCCACCAATTAATGATAAACCTGAAAAGATGACCTGGTCTGGTTTCCCAGCCTTTAGTTTGAGTCATTGTTTGCAGGAAGCTTCCAAAAGATCAAAATGATCTCACTGTATAAGTGTTAACTGTCAGAACGAGAGCACACAGGATCCAGTTCTATACATGGACCATGAATCAGTGGGACAACTAATCAATATTTATAGAGAACATGAGGCAGGAGATTACAAAAACTGGACATTTCCACAAAACTGACTGAAACATAACACAGAAATACCAAGAGGTTGACACACTGAAAGTTCTGCAGAAAGTTCTAGTTTCCGATTTTTGACTTGCCTACGTAAACTGAGCTGATATAACCAGGTCATTACCCTCTGAGATTTTAAAGTATTCTTATTGTGCTATGAAATAAGATTAGAAACAGTGTGACAGCAGTTTAAACTGATGAATGTGTTCTCATTGAATTAGTTGAAACAGCATTCATACTGCAGGACAGTCGTGACGTAGAACATTGTGAGAAAGAAGAGAAGACTCCAATCACACCGACAGAGGACTACAGCTGTTCCCCTGCTGATGCCTCACTTTTCATACAAAGCAGACAAAATACTCATCTTGTCCCTGCTTATGAGACAATTGACACTGTGTGCTGACTCACTAAACAGTGCAAATGCTTTATATGTAAACTATGCATTCAGTGTTTACATGGGAATGAATTTTCTCCATAATTAACATTTCCCTCATTTAAAGTATGTTTTTCCATCTGGCTGAAGAACAGCCAGAGTTAGAAGGATGTGACGCTGTGCTGTGTTTTAATGCTATGCTTTTGAAGCCGTATGTTGTTGGGCGTGTTTGTGTTATTGACATTTAACTTCCTCTGGGAAAACAGGAAATGACTTCACTGTGGTTGAGAAGGGTCACTTGAATGCATCACGCACAAGTCAGTGTCTAACATGTCATGATACGTCTGACATGTTAGACATGTGGCCTTCTGAGGCCACAGGACGAAAAAGATTCTCATGTTTTTGAGAAAAATATTTTTCACTATTTTGACAAAAAGCATCTTTACGAATCCTAAACTCTGTTTTTAGAGTCTTTCAAAAAATGTAGTCCATGTTTAGTTAGGTTCTAATCTTTGTCCAATTAAACTGTGTTTTAATTTGTGATCAGTGTAGAGTTATCCACTAATATCTACTGTATCTGCATAATGTCTGCGTGATCCATAGGCATCCAGGCTAACATTGGGTTTATGAGTGGAAGGTTTAGATGTAAATGAAGACCTAATTAAAAGAGGAGAATGAGCTGGGATCCTAATTTCAGACACATAATCTGTAGTAGATGAGCTGCATACCCTTATGCTTCTGCTCAGCATTTCCATGTGAGGCAGGTTGTGTTATCATTGCTGTAGATTTAATGACTTTATCTACAAATGCACATGAGACTTTTCCTCTGGAGCCTCAGATATATTTTGTCAGCTCTGTTTCTTCTCAGTTCAGTCACAAAGCCACAGCCAGTTTATGAGAGTTCAGTAGATCTTGTTGGAAATCACAGTTCGTGCTGAACAACGGCCAAATTTCCTCTTATGAAACCCAATAAGACAGCTTCCTGTTGTCAGTGCCTCAAACCTTCAGTGACATTTTAGTTTTAATTGGTGCTTTTTCCATCCACCAGTAGATGGAAACAAAGCATAAACCACCATGTAAATCTTTATTTAATAAAGTCAAATTGGAGCTGGACACTTTTATGACTTCTGGCATTTTTACATGTTTGACAGACTTTATTGTGGACCTTATGAATTTTTACGAACCAATTTTAGACCAGGCAGTTTTTCCTGGTTTAATATTAGGACTATGTATAAACTTACCAATGCCTCATAAGAAATAAAATCAATGTGTAGCTTCTATGTTTAAATCAGATCTACTGCATTCCAAAGTCAACAAAATAAGTGTGAACTAGGAATTTGATTTATCTTCAATATGAAGCTAAACCAAATGCTAACATTAGCATTGTCAGCAACTAAGAGGTCATCGGTTGCGGTGCCTCAGTGAGTGGTATGTAATCGAGTGATTTGTTTTAATTGTTGAAGATCGCATAGAAAAAACATTTCACCACAAAACTCAGTGAGCTGAAGCAGGAACCACTGGAGAAGATTGTGACAGGAAAAATGTTAAGTCAGTCCCAGCAATGAGAGTCTAGTGAGTGAGGTTACAAAAGCAGAACGGAGGGAAGGTGAAGGTCTTCCAGCCTGAGAAAACACTGACATGCAGCAGGCTGGGAGAGGATAAATGTCACTATTCTATCAAACTAGTTAGGTAAATAAATTATGATATACTTTTGACTGTATTTCTGCAGCTTATCTCCTCCAAGCTAACTTGTTTTTTTATTCACATGTGACTTCCATGAAATTGTTCCCACATCCTTGTTGGGAAAAGTATCCCCCAAAAATCAACACAATGAAAAGATCAAATATGTTTCTCTCTCTCTCTCTCTCTCTCTCTCTCTTTCTTTCTCTCTCTCTCTCTCTCCCTCTTTCTCTATTTGGGACGTTTCTGTGTGAATAAAGCCAACCTGGAATGAGGTCAGATGTGTTTCTGACAGGCAGCTTGTCCAAGCTAGCCTACGGCAAAAAAACAAATAAATAAAGATAGGAGTCAGTGTTTTACTGTCAAAATATGCTCTAAATATCTCCCTAATATTGAATATTAGCAAACTTTTTTTAAAACAAAATTACAAACTTTCAGCACATCAGTGGTCACTATGCAACAGCCTTCTGGAGGATGTGGAGAGCTGGTTGCTGATGATATGAGCTATCACTGTTCAGCCACCCTGAGGACATTTCAGAAGGAACGAGTGTAGATAAATGACTGGGTGTGTGTGTGTGTGTGTGTGAGGGTTGTTATTAATGCTGATAAGAGGCGGAGAGGACAACAACGATAAGCTCTTGCATGTTGACTCCTTTACGTTGTGAGCACCTTTGCTCTACATGTTTATTATCTATATTTACATATGTAATGATATTTACTGATACCAGCTGTGTGATGCTGTAATAATGTGTCTGTGAGCAGCAAATAGGAGTGTGTTTTGGTTCAATCTTATTTCAGGACTATATGAATTTTGTTCTGTTCCTAAAAGACATCTTTTCCAATGATGGCTATTCTTTTCGTTCTCTCCTCTCTCTGTCCTTGTGACAGAGAAGGTGTGGCTGAGGGGGAGTCCTGGCTGGTGGGGCACACGGCTCCATTTCTGGCTTTGGCTTTTTAGCCGATGCAAACAGTTGGACTTTCAGCAGCGACCAAATCTCACTGGATTTTCTGCTGTCTTCTTTTTGGCATGTTTTCCAGTGACCATGCTGACGTCCTGCGTGTCCGCAGCTGACAGGCTGTGAAACCGGTAAGGCTTGTCTGTCTGTTGGCTTATGCAAAAACATGAGGGTAAGATTGAGGTTGGGCTACTTCTCTTACGTTGGGACTGTGATCCAGGTGTAATAGTTCCTGCATTTGACCAATAACAGATCTAGTCTGACTGTAAATATATTTTTAGAAATTCTTTCCCCAAGAAAAGTTCCAACAAGCCTTATTCATTATGGAGAAACATTCTTTTAGACAGAGTGAGCTTCTATTAAGCTGTAACAAACTATTACCTGGGTAAAATGTCAACTATATCTGTTGTTTAGCTTCTGTTATGACTATCTCATAATACACATTTTCTATGTAGCCTCAAGTAATTTTCACAAACAGGAAACATCATCTCCAGATATCACTCCAAGGATCAAAGCGTGAACATAAGAGGGTTTGTGAATGTTAATGGTTTATTTCAGAATTGGCTGTATGTGTGTGTATGAGTGGCTGGGATTTATTAAAATAGGTGTGGCTTATGACAACAAATCTAGCTGGATGACTGCAGCTACTTTTGCGACTGAATCTTGGAGATAATTATCAAACTTCTACAATTAAGATCAGGTCCTCTGGTTCTATAAGAGGTTTTTGAAAGATGAATGTGAATTTGAAATTTAAGTAAATCGAGACCAAAACAAGAAAAGTGGAAATAACATCTCAGTTCCACCAGGAGAGTTAGTGTTTCTGTGTTTGAATTGGCCGTATCGTACATGTTGGATCAAGTACACGTTTTGGATCCTTGGTTAGCCCGATTGGGTAGTTTAAATGCTCCCATTCATGCTGTATGCAGGTTTAATTTATGTTATTATGGAAATACAAATAGGTAAGTTATCCCTGTTTTTCCTATGTAATTTATGCAGTAGCTCTCAAATATTTACAGACCAAACTGTTTTATCTTCTAATGTGACATTTGTCTGTACAAACATCAAACGTCTTAAGGTAAAAAGTGTAAATATTATGAAATTTTGCATTATGACAAATGTCCAGGTCCTACATGAAAACCTTCTTGAAGTAATTTTAATCTGGAAACAATATTTAGTTTGTTTTGCCTTTCTATTAGAAGTCTATCAGCATACCACTTCTTCACTTGGTAACATTTGAAACGTCTTTCTTGCAAAATTTCTCCAAATTGCAAGTTGATGTTAAATATATTAAATTGATTCTGTTATATTTATGTTGGGTGTTAAAAAAGAAGAAATGTAGAAATTAGCTCAATCGGTGCACAGTGTAGCAGTTCACTGGTTGGCCCCTAAAAATGTCACCAGCTGAATTTAAGAGCTTCTCATTTCTGAACCAGCCATGTGGGTCAGATCACTGGCATCGAGCAGAGAAAACAACGCAGGAGAAACTGCTGAAACGTGGCTCAGAACTGTCCAACCAAGTCTTAAAAACTGGAGGGAAAGTAGAGAACCATTTACCATTCACCATGTAAAAATTATTTATCATAGTTTCCATTTTAGATTGCAACATCCTGACAGTTTAAAGTGTGTGTGTGTGTGTGTGTGTGTGTGTGTACACACTTTAGAGAGCCACTGCAGCTTCATTGCACACACAGACTGACTGCTTTCCAGCTGGTCAGCAGCTATAACAGCACTTTATCAGATGAAATGTACAGAATCTTATTTTTAATTATATATTGATTCTAATAAAAATAAAAATTGTGTTGTTTCAATCATTTGACCTTTATTCTCAGTTTGTATTCAATGGCCGTTTCTACAACGATTAACTTTCATCACCATGTTGACAGAGGCAGCACTGACCTATGACCTGTGTCTCCCTCTCAGGTTTCAGCGACATTATGACTAAATTAGCAGCTTCTGTGGCGGGGGAGCACCCCCCATCCTACATTATTTTTCTAGTGGTCTTCCTCTTCTTCCTGACGGGTCTGCTGGGCTTCCTTATCTGCCACCTGCTGAAGAAGAAGGGCTACCGCTGCCGAACCGGAGACCTGGAGGATGAAGAGGACAAGCTTGGGGAAGAAGAAGATGGTGAGTGGAGGAGTTAGTTTTTAATTTTGTTGTAATGTTTTCTAAGTGATTTCTTGTGTTACTAGTCATTCTCTTGGTGTAATCAGCTAAAGGTGCAGCTCATATAGCAAAATATACATACAATACACACACAGAGTGTTTTGGTTTATTCTATTTTATTTGGTTGCTAACCAGTCTTTCAGAAATGTAGACAAATGAAAATATAGTTTCCATCACTGACCGGCTCCCACTCAGCTCAGAAGCTTGTTTCCAAGTTTTCAGCAGTTTAATGTTGAACTGTGTTCCTGCTCAGATATATTAAGGGCCTGATTGCTGAAAACAACTGCAAAAAAATAATATTGTGTTACACTCTTCTTTTTATTATTTTGTTTACGGACAATAAGCACGCCATGTTTCCAAATTCAATTCTTCCAGTATCAAACACTCTACTTACAATATTTTTAACCAAATTAAGTTACTTTAACAATAAATGGCAAATTAAAAGCAAATATGAATAATTTTAGTAGTTTTAGTTGTTACACCAGGCATCAGATTTAGTGGCATTGCTGGTGAAAATGTTTCAAAAGCATTTGAATAGATAATAGATTTTAATATGGCACTACCATCAAAAGATTCACTTGTTTAATTTTGACAGATGTAATAACATTTGGTAATGGAAAATGTTATATATATATATATATATATGTATATATATATATATATATATATATATATCAAAAAATTCAGTTTGTGGACACTTTATTGTTGAAAGCTAAATGTCTTTTTAGGACTTTGAATAATTCTTATAGAATAATTGACTTTTTTGTGAGTGTCGAGAAAAATCTACTTATGAAAGACTTCTTTTGTTTAGCAGAGGTAAAACTATGATGTTAAACACATGCTCATTTTGTTTACTTGCAATATTAAAAATAGCAGTGGAAGATGAATATGTGTTAAATATACATGGGATCTGTGCAGAGGGCCTGGATGTGATGTTGCCCACAGCTGGTTCTGAATCTGTTTATTTCTAGTCGGGTTTTTTTTCTTGTTTTGTTTTTTTTCTCCATCTCCCTCACAAAACATAGTCAGCATGAAACCAGGCTGTCTTTGAAGAGTCCTCTCAAACACAAACATGCATCGCTCTGATGCTCCTGCACATGTAAGAACATTTTTCTCCACATGTAAGCAGACATATACGATAGCAGAGAGAGGGCTGCTCAAACACCTAGTCATTACTTTCAACATATTTTGCAGACTGCACCCTCCAAAATGACCCCCTCAGGCAGTAAGTGGTTGTATTTCTAGGATTCTTGTTTTTATTTGTTCATGTCTTGTTTTGTTGTTTTCAGATGAGAACGATGAGAACCAGGACACCGTGGAGCAGATTCTTAAATGCATCATGGAAAATGAAGGTAACAAAAATTTATTATTCCGTGCTGTGATGCTGGTGTTGATTTATTTCAAATGGCTCTTTTCTGATCAAATGTGTGTATCCCATTACCATTCATGTGATTTTCTCAGAATTTGTCAGGAAAGTCGTTTAAGTCAGTGGATTTGTGATCTTGTCTCCTGCAGCCAACATGGAAGCCTTCAATGAGATGCTGGGAAACCATAACGTCTGTGTGCGCCACGATCCACGGTACGCTCACACACAAACCCAGCACTGACCACACGGCAGCAGATTTTCTTTAAAATTATGATGAACAATTTTTCAAATTCATTTAATTATTTTGATAGTTTAAGATCTGCTAATGACACAATAGCACACTAGAGAGCAACTCATGATAATAGAACTGTGGATAATCTACAAATACAGTAGAACAGTTCAGTGTAGGGGACAAAACTATTTAGTTTTAAAGATAACAAAAATCACAGAAAATAAAATATTTACTGTTTCAGCTTCATATTTAAGAGAAAAAAGCTCTGATTAACAGTTACATGTTAGATTGTTAGTTATTTTTTAGCACAGTTAGCATTGCTACTCGTAAACATCATTCCCTGTCAAGTAGGTTGACTGAGGATAAGCCAATATTTTCTGTTCCAGAATTGTCCATGACAGATAGATGTTGATTCTTCAGAAGGAAACCAGGTGCAGATTTCCTGTGGTTCATTCTTGTATCATCGGTTAAAGCGGCAGCTTGAACGAACAAATGTAGTTTCATCAAAATTCTTGCCTTCTGTGTGCTCAGTTTTTGAAGACCACACTGATACTAAAAATTGTGTTCTTCACTCAGTAGCAACTTGAACACCGAAGACTGCCATATTGTTAGCATGACCTGCTATAGCTTAGACACCAGACCATTTCCAGCCAAGCATTAAATCAGATCATTCTTGTCACCAGCTGTGTTCTCACTGTAATGTTTCTGCCAAGAAATTCACAAAAGAACCATATTCATCAATTCTTTCAAACTGTCTGGAATAAATGAGATAATAAAAAACATAAACTTATGCAAGGTGTGAAAGTTAAGAGTAGATATCTGATTGACCTGGGGATTACATCCGGAATTTGAAAATCTAACTATGTTTTCTCCAAACAAGGACCAAGGTTCCAGGTTTGCATAACAAACTGAAGTCTAACAGGATCACCACTTTACTCGCTTATGTTTGTCCAAATGCATATATTGGATCTTTGTCTTTGCTGTCCATAACAATCACAAGAATTTTGAGTATTTTAGGCCAAACTATCATGAAAACAAGTAACTCTGAAATCGCACACCAATAATCTTGCATGTTGACATCCAGGTTGCGTAAGGAGTCCATTGGTGGCATTCCTCCCCATCTCCATACAGTCCACTCAGGAACCGACCTCAACTCCTGCCTCCTCTGCGCCCAGGTCAAGGCGAAGAGGGGCCGCAGACAGAGCAGGACACCCCGCTTCAAACAACGACCCGGAGAGCAGACTGTCTTCTCCGTTGGAAGGTAGGAACACAGACTTTAGCCATTTTGTCAAGTTCAATGCATGAAGAGCTGTAAAGTGAAACATTGTTCTCTCTGTCATTATCTCCTCAGATTTCGGGTGACACACTCTGACAGGAAGCTCCAGGGAAGTCCTAACCTATTGGCTGTTTCGGGGGACCAGCTGGACCAGTCCCAAGATAGTGAGGAGAGAAAGGAGGATGGGTACAATCTGAAGAATATGTTTAAGGAAGTCCAACCACCTTCAGATGGGGCCAATGGTGTTGCTGCAAATGTGGGGAAAAGGAAGAAGAGTGTGACCATATTTGGGCTGAGGCGGGGCAGTGATCCTTTAGGTTTGAGAATAAAAGAGAGGGTAGGTAGAGACACTGGGGGGATTAGATTTGCTGTTCAGCAGCCACCTGTTGTGCTGGAGGAACCTGTCCAGGCAGAGAGTGTAGAGGCTAATCCAGAGCGTGGTACTAAAGCTGCTGCCAAGCTGAATACTGAGTCTGCATCAGCTCAGCGTGAAGGTATAACTTCTATTCTCAAAAAATCCTCCAACTCTAACTCTGGTTCCCAGGAAAGTTCCAAGCTTGGCCTACAAGGAAAGATGGCCGCAGGAGCCTCTGCCCCTTCCTCCTTGCCTGTTTCTCCTGGGAAATCTGTAGATGTCGACAATAAGATACTAAAGATTGAAGATCCTGGACCACTACAGACCTCAACCCCCATTGACACCATACCTGCACCAATTCCAGGTTTCACCTCTCTTATGCCCACTGGTCAGTCCCATTTGAACAAAGACTTTACGACTGCCAGAGTTTCCGCTGACCCATGTTCCAGCCCAGATCCAGAACCAGCTGCCAGCAGAGGGCTTGCTTTGATAAGCTTGGGTTCATCTCCTGCATCTTCCTTCCAAACCAAGACCTTTTCTTCTGTCTCATCATTAAAAACGCCTACCTCATCCCTGGCAGAGTCACCAAGTCCCAAAAGCAGCTTAGGAAACTTAACAGAGGCTACCAAGAGCAAACCATTAGCACCACTCGACCCATGTTCTTCTCCAACTGCAGCCTCACCCCATTCAACCCTAAAGTCAGAAAGTTTGACTTCTGTGAGATCTACAACCCATGGAGACATACTTCCAAGTTTATATTCCACGAAGGAACACAAGCTAGAAGAACAGACTGAAGAAAAGATAGAAAAAGAGAGACCTGGAATCCTAAGGACACCCAAACTGTCTCCAGTTGCAGCAGGAGATCTAGCCTCTTCGTCTGAAAAGGTTTTAAAAGACAGACTGAACAGTTTACCTTTGACGCCCCCGAGCCCGTTGTCCTCATCCTCACTTCAAGGAGGGAGAGTAAGTAGTGTAACAATTGTTAAAGCCAGTCCTGACAGCAAGAGGGAGTTCTCTGTTGTCACTATGGCGGACAAAGAAGAGGCCTCCTCATCGAACCAGAGGTTGAAGAGTTCCCAAGGTGGATTTAAATCAGAGAGAGAGGAAACAAACCCTACTGTTAGAAAGCAGGAACAGATTTTTAGTGATGAATCTCCGACTCAGAGAAAGGAAACCTCAGGAGAAACCAGATCATATCCAGGTCAGGATAAGGATGACATGATGGAGATGGAAGACATTAGAGACTGCAAGGTGACACAGGTGGAAGGAGCTGAGGGGCCGAGAAAGGACACTGACAAGATGTTGGATAACCAATCACAACAAAACCAAGAAGGGTTGTGCCAAGATGATGAAGAGTCCACTGCGTCCAGAAATGATCCAAGCAGAGAGACAAGCGATACCACAAACTGAGCTACACTCAGAGACAAGTGATAAGATCAATGACAAAATACTATGATGAGCATTCTTTTATTCATTTAACCTCAGATGATTTTTTGAAAAACTTTTTTTCCCTTTCTAGCCATAAGAGTGAAATTGACACCAGACCTTCATATTTATATTAATGTAAAAGTTATGGTTTGTTAATATCAGTTTTGTTCTGTCAGTTTACCACTAACCACCATACCACCAATGGTATGGTGTTTGGATATGCATGAATGATGCCACTGGCATTCACCTCCTGACTAACAGTTTAAGAGTTTCACTTAATGTGTCTGAACACTGGAGCAACGTTTGTCCACACATGTATAGCATATTGTAACCTCTCCACAGAGCCACACCGTTGTCTCCAGGTCTGTTCAAGATTTTACCTTAGTATCATCCCGTGCTTTGTTGCATATTCACATTTCCAAAGAACCATGAGTGATATAGTCGGTCTTCTTTTAATACAAGTAAAATGATCCAGCAGGGGAAAATGTTGGGATCCTTTGATTTAATAGCCTGTTGCCAACTCCTTTCTGTGCTGCTACATCATCCATTGAATATTTCCTGATAGCTTCTTCAGTACAAGTTTCACAAACTCTAGGTCATGCCTCCAAAGAGTACAGCATTGTTTAATGGAACAGTTTCTGTGTTTCCATTACAAATGTGTGCAAAACTTTGTCGATGTAAAAAGACCCCCCACAATTTCGCAATAGTGGTGTTTCCACTAGATAAACACAATTAAAACCACATCTGAATAATCCTGTTCATCTGATAACGTTATCATACTCCTACCACTTCCTGTGGTCTTCTGTTTTTTCCACCAACCGACAACCAGCTCCTGATCATGATACAAAAAAAAGTGCTTCCATTGCAGTTTTGCAAAATGTAAACTTCTTGTCAAAAAATGTTAGTGCAATATTAAAAATAGTGACAAAGCTTGTCCACCTATTACCTCTGGATCCAAACAGAGTCCTAACCTAAAATAAGCTGCCTACAATCCTCAATGGCTCATAAAATATCTCTACAGAGGGAGAAACCACACAACATGCCTGCAAGATGCAACATTTCTCATTTATTTACAGGAATTACAGCATATATATAGTAGTACATAGTCCCTTCCTTTACCAAATAGAGCATCAGTTTATAATCAATTGCCAAACCACAAACAGTTGTGTCTTGGAAGATCCCACACAGTGTCTTATGGGAGAGTCACATTCTTCTGACTTTCTACCATTGAAGAAATTGGGCCGACCACCAGAGGATTGGAAGACAATGGACATCTGCAGTGTTACCATTGGACTGTGGGCTGTGAAAGCAGACAACAACACATTATTCTCTAGTACTCCACTGAGTTTGTTTTTTCTTTCAAAATTGGTATCCATTAAACAAGTTTAGTTATTCCAATTTGCACAAGTTTATCTTCAATGGAAACACAGCTACTGACAGCAGAGATTAGATCAAATCATTAGGAGTCGCAAGTCTTCAGCAAAGTCCCAAGTAAAGACATTCAGGTGCAAAGTCAAGATAACACTTGACTTAAACTACAACCACCTAAAAATGGTAGATTTATTTGCCAAAGCGAGGAAATGTAAACAAATGAGTTAAAAATGGATATATATTTACTTTACAGCTGATGTTACTCCAAAGTGTCAGCATGCACATGCATGTTTAATGTATAAATTAAATAAAAACTAAATGCAACAAAAGATGTCTCCCAAAATATAGTCTTAGTTACTCATCTAATTTGTGAAGTAATAATTAGTGTCTTGTTTGCGTGTGTGAGGATGAAAAGAAGAAACCCAACACTTACATAAAGTCAAAGACATTAACAGAAATCCTGTTGAATGAATCAAACAAAGTGCAGTTAACATCTGTTTATGTCTGTCTTCATATTGTCCATTATACACTGCATTCATTTCAGTTTGGAGGGTTTTCTTCTCCTTACTCTGAGCTGGAGGTTATACATATATATATATATATATATATATATATTTATATATATATATATATATATATATATATATAGTGGAATATAATATATATATTAGTGGAAAATCATGTTCTGTTTCCTTATTTAAAAACTTTGTTCTCAGTTCTGAATAAGAAATGTTAAAAATTTAAGGTATACATTACATCATAATGAACAGGACAAAGTATGGGAAGTACATAAATGAGTCTCGAACTTCTGAATTAAAGGAACAGGAAGTGCTTTTATTTTATTGTTTCAGCTGGAAGTGTCTGTAATGTTACGGCAAGTGATCATTATTGTCAATATTATGAAGCTACAGCTAACATGAACAGATAGTTATGAGCCATTAACAGACATCAGCAGTTTTCCAGAGATTTGAATGTTTATTATTATTATTTTAATTTCTTCAGAATATTACAAAGATGTCAACAGTTGCAGATTCTGACACAGAGTCACTTCATTACAAAAAACTCACCTCAAATGAAGAAAGATTCTCTTTCGCTTTGCCACAATCCTGCTTAAGTAGACAGAGACCCGACCACTGATTAAATTCAGAGGGAGGTCAAATTCTTTAACATGCACCACCTGAGCTCTCATCTTCAACCCAATCGGATGGATGATTATCGAATTCCCTCCAGGTCAGGTTCTTCATTATGTCAACTCAGATGTTTTGTTTAGAGCAAGAAACTGAGCTGCCAATACATGGATGTAATACAAACTATACCAATAAAATGAACATGTAAACAATTACCAGAGGTTTTTTTACTCCTTTTTCTTTTCTGTAAAACCAACACTCTATGTAGAAGGAACACATTCAACCACACCAGCTCCACTACAAAATTATTTGATTTTACATTAAAAAGAATTACAAATATTTTGTACAAAGCACATAAAATATTTTAAAAACTACACATGCATAACTGCCATTAAATGTAGATTATGCCTTTGCTAAAGGAATGTACTGTTATGGGATATTGTTTGTAAAGTTTGGTCAAGAATTAACAACAATTCAGCTATTTTAGCCAATCATAAGAAGCATTTTTTTCAAAGTCATATTTTTACCATGTTGTTCATTCATTTATAAGTGTCAAATTATATATTTAATAAGCAAGCTAAATGTTTACTTTGTAAATCAATTTTTTAGTTAGCCATGTAGTTAAATATTTGAAGCAAAATATTTAGCTAAACATTTAATTAGCAGCAACATATGCAAACTAAATATTTAATTTGCAGATAGCTATTTAGCTCTAAGCTAATTATTTAATTAGAAAGCCAAATTTGCAGTTAGCAAGCTAAATACTTTGCTTGAAACTAAATACTTAGTTTGAAGCTAAATATCTAGCTTGAAACTGTGATGTTTATAAAATGATAAATAACAGTGAAAATATGAGTTTGAAAAACAAACCCCGATTTTCTTTTATTTATGTTATGACAGGCTAAATAATCCAAATTATTGCTATTATTCTTTGACTGTGTAACTTTACAAACGTCACTCTATAAATAGTAACTTTTCTATTTGGATATTCCGTAAACTGTATTTTAAACACTGATCCTCGTAATATTTCACCTGTTAAAGGAAGAAACAGGTCCATCGCAGAGAAACCTATGTAGTGTCTGTGTTGCATTCTCAACTTTGCCAGTGAGAACACCACTAGTGTCTGCTGAGGCATGAACCACTGCTGATTGGCTCAAAAGAAGTCATTATTTCCTGTGAAGCTCAACGGTCCCACGTGGAGCTCGATGGCGGAGGAGGGGGAGCCCGACACTGAAACCACACAAGGACAGTCAAAGTATTGGTCCTCACATCTTCTGTCAGCGCAAACTTGAATATATCATTGTCTTATTGTTAAGGTAGGTGTAAGATGACACATACTGGCCTTAATCGATCACTGGGGAACTCTGGTGGAGTGGGGCTTCTAGCATCAGCCTCTATTGTGCCAAAAGACACACAATGGATTTTGCTGGCATTGCCAATATATCATGTTCCAGAGGAAACACTGCATCTTACCAGCAACCCTCGACTCTTCTATGTGAACAGACTGCTGTTTCTCCTCCACACCAGCAGGAGGAGTAGCAGTGTTTGCAGAGTCACCAGCAGAAGCTGAGGGGATTGGGATGGGGGGTGAGCAGGGAGGTATAGCTGCAGTATGGAAAGGCTAGACAGAAAACAAAACATGAGAAAAAGAAGAATTCTGGAGCCATTTTTCCATCAGAATCTTGTAGGCCTCCTGCTCACCTCCTTCTCCTCTTTCTCCTCCTCCTCTTCTTCTTCTTCATGCAGGAGCTCCACCAGCAATGACGGGAAAACACCGATTCGCCCTTCTAGTTCTCCTTCCCAAAAACCATCATCTACCTAAAAAACATACGTTAGAATGGTTTCAGCCAGAGGCGTCTTCAGAGCCACTGCAACATGGACCACTACAGGAGATCCTTCCTACTCACAGCCATCAGCATCTACAACAACTCTTTAAATAAAACTGGGTCATGTGAGTTAAAACAATATTTATTTGCTCGCTTACACACCTCTCCATGAGGACAGCGTATGAGACGAATTAGCGCCCCCTCCTGGAAGGAAAGCTCTTCTGCACTTTGAGCTTGGTAGGTGTACAGAGCTTTGGCAACACCTAGAACAGATGCAACCAGATTTTAGTCCCATGTTGTTCAATGTAGTGATCAAGAACATGATTACTTTACACATTTTACAAACACCAATCCATAACAAGTAGCTTTTATACTTGAATATTCTGTAAATGGTATTTTAAAAGCTGATCCTCGTAACATTTGGCTCATGGCCTTCTCCCACCTCAGAGCGAACTATCAGGACAATCACCCAGCAGGTTGGTACAGCATCAGACTGTCAGGGTGTTACTGTGCAGCGTCATTTTAACTGGACAACAAAGTCTTTGTTGAAACAAACCTGATAAAAGTGGATGAAGGGGTGTCTGCTTTGTTTGCTCTCAAATGTTAATGTTACATTAATAGCAGTAATTAGGGCTGTAATGTTACACAAGAATCCCACTTCTGTAGCTTTTCTGTATGTTTCAATAATAAAAGTAAGGAAATATTTAAGATTTTTACTTCCATCACCAGTAAAGTTGTGAAATTAATTATGTTTTTATGACTGTGACATGCTAACCCTAACCCAACCATAAAGCATCCCTATAGCAGGCTCACTTTACTGACCGGTGGCCCCTGCTCTCTCTTTAATCCCTGAGGACGAGCTGGAGCTGAAGGAGCTGTCCAGCTGAGCAGCATCCTCTGCTGGTAGACACTGGAACTGCACATAGCGCTCAGGAACATATCCCACCTGGCCACAGGAGTTACACACCTGGGAAGTGACATTACCAGATATGTGCATTCGTAGCCCACAGCTCAGTTTTTTTTCTATGTTATATTGATATGAATGTATAAATTGCTGTTTTTGCTACCTTCAGCCAGTCCTCCACATCTCCGTCTTCAACCACATGAAGCTCCTCGCCCTCTGTGACCGACAGCTCATCCGATTGGCTCGCCTTCATGAGGAAAACGGTTGGCAACAATTTTTTTTTGGAGAAAAAAGCATAACTTCACTACACCAAACCAAGAATCTCTGCAGAGATATTCTTGTCCCAGTTTGTCTTGTGTACATTATGTCCAGTCAGATGTTTGTTTTAAAAGAAAATCAATTAAATTAAAAAAATAACTAATGAGCTAAAAACATTTAATAACAGATTTCGGATTTGTTAAATGAGTTGAAGCATTTACAGATAATTTCTTAATACCAGTAAAAACAGCACATTATATTAAATTGATCTTTTTCAAACATATTTTTTTTAAAGTACAGTTCTGTAGCAGCAGCTCTCCTGGTTAGATATGTACATATCTTACAATAAGATGTAAAGGTAACATCTGTGTGAAGTCCCTCCGTTAAAGTGAGGTCAGTGCTGGTCTGGTGCTGCCCACCTGATAGCTGTAGACAACTCTGCAGGCTGCAGGATACACACACACTCTAGAGGCCGAAACTGGGTCTGCAAATATGTCTCCGTTCTCATCGTCATAGTCCTCAAAGTCAGTCAGCTCAAACTCATCCTCCTAAAAAACAGGAACACAGCTGATCAGACAGAGGAGGGTCAGGTCTCCTGCCTCTGCATTGATGTGCCTGAGGGAAAAGATGTCTGTTCTGATTGGCTCTGTGTGTGACATCATCAAAGAGAGACCAAAGAAATTCCAGAAAAGAGCAGGAATAAAGAAATGTGAAAGGACAGGGATAAATTTGGGAAACTGAATGAACGATGCTGAAAAAAGACAAGATTATGGTTATGTATTTTCATCAACATGTCTGAGACATTATGCTAAAACTAAAGCTATGATATGGAAGCTGCTAAAATATTAAGAAAAAAAACTGCTTTAGACTGTTTGAAACAAAAACACCAAGAGTCTATCGACTGGGCAACGTTTGAGAGGGAACCAGAATCTGTCCAGTCATGGCCAGTCAGGGCGAAAGAAACACTAACACAAACCAAAGAAAGTACAAGAAAATACAACAAGGTACAAAAAAGAATATTAAAATACAGACAGAAAATGTACAATAAAACTAGAATAAAAACTCATTAAAGTGTATTTTGCATCAGGAAAATGAGGAATTCCCTTCGTCTCCTTCTATTTCTACATTAATCAACAATAAAATTGCTTTTACTTAAATACTGAATAATGGATTTCCTTTTCCTTTATCTTTGGAAAGGTAAAGTATATCGGGGGAAACAGGGCGTTGGCAGAGCTTCTTAAACAATCAAATCCAGTGTTGGGCCAAAACCCATTTAGAACATGCTATGTGTGTACGTTTCCAGTCTTTAATATGACCGTAACGACCACATGCTGCTGGTCACTTAACGTGATTTCTCTTCATACTGAGGCTCCATTGAGGCCTTCTCTGCTCTGACTTTCTCTCCCTCTTCACAGGAAAAAGAGAAAGTTGTAAAGTTCAACTGAGTCAGAGATCTTAACAACAGTAATTATCTGCAGCAATTTAAAGGAGGAATGGAGGCTTTAAAAGCTCTGGTGTACTGTAATGCAAGAAGTATCAAAATATAAAAAGCTGGAACCTTTCAACCAGTTCACTGATGTTCTTAAAACAGATGAGCATATTTACTGAGGGAGTCTATGTCAAAGGGGCGGTATTATATAGTTTCCAGGCTCATAGTGCCGTTTTATAGAACAATCAAGTAACTATGTTACCTTCAGTTGTTATAAAAATAGTATGAATATCATATATGACTTAAAAGAAATTTGGCTTTATAGTTAAATGTTTTGAAATTGGGCCTCTGTCTCTTTAAGAAGCTCCTGCTCTTCCTTAAACTTCAGGAAGTCCTCTTAACAAGACTCCACTATTAGCCCTTTAATGTTTTACCAGCGTTGCACTGAGAAAGTAGCTCCTATAATGAGCTCAGCAGATCTGCAGTTCCACCAGGTGTTTGCTAATTGTAGCTGGCTAGTCTGAAGGGGCTGAGTGGGGGAGTCACAGGGTAGGGCTGCTCTGTGTTGCAGAAGCTTGGAAGCTGCAGCTCTGAGGAGGAGCTACAACTCGAAGGAGGAGCTAAGTCTATCCAGACCTTTTGCACAGCTGAATGGTTGCCATGGAGATTAGATAATTGATCAAACATGCATGAAAGAATTAAAGTAACACCTGATGAAAGGATAACATTATTACATGATGTGAAGCTCAAAAGAGTCGATTTTACATAATACTACCCCTTTTCTGGTGCAGAACAAACTGAGCCTCCTGGAGATGCTGTGTGTGTGTGTGTGTGTGTGTGTGTGTGTGTGTGTGTGTGTGTGTGTGTGTGTGTGTGTGTGTGTGTGTGTGTGTGACCTTACTGAAAACTCCTCTGTGGACCTTCTCTGCTCGCTGAGACGGCGCTCTGTCTCCAGCTCCTCCTCCGCCTGCTTCATGGCGTTGTGGAGCCACTGTTGGGTCCCCGTGACGCTGAGGGCCAGCAGAGCCAGGCGAGCCACCGCCTTCACCCTGCTGAGCTGAGAAACCGACACACACCGACACGGGCCGGCCCCGATCAGGACATCACAGCACATCAAGTTCCAGTTGAAGTTTATTAGTAGAGCACATTTCAGCAGCGAGGCAGCTCTAAGTGCTTTACATCAGAAAAACATCACCAATTATGAAACAAGCAATAATCATTACATTTTGTCAAATGCCACCATCAAATACATTGATCAATGTTTCATTTATTATGAATCAGAAGCAGCTCTAACCAGCTGGGTTTTTAGTCTAGATTTAAAGGAACTCAGTGTTTTGGCTGTTATTCAGTTTTCTGGAAGTTTGTTCCAGATTTGTGGTGCAAAGAAGCTGAATGCTGCTTCTCCATGTTAGGTTGTGGTTCTGGATGCAGAGCAGAACCAGAACCAGAAGACCTGAGAGGTCTGGAAGGTTGATACAACATCAGCAGATCTTTAATGTATTGTGGTGCTGAGCCGTTCAGTGATTCATAATCTAACAACAGTATTTTAAAGCCTATTTTCTCATTGAAGGACAGTAGAACTGGGTGATGTTCTCTGTCTTCCTGGTTTTAGTCAGAACACCAGCAGCAGCGTTCTGGATCAGGATTGATGTTTTAGTCAGAACCTGTGAAGACGCTGCTGCAGTAATCAATGCAACTAAAGATAAAGACATGGAGGAGATTCTTTAGATCTCACTGACTTTAGCCTTTAAATCCTGGAAATGTTCTTTAGGAGATAGAAGGCCGACGTTATAACTGTCTTTATGTGGCTCTGAAGGTTCAGGTCAGAGGTCATCACTACTCCCAGATTTTCACACACCGCCTTTGCTGTGCGCTGTGCTCAGATCCTTCAGCTAAACCAAACAAGGTCCAATAATGTTGAAACCTAGTATTGATCAATACTTTCATTGATTTCTGAATGTCAGAATTTCTGATCAACTTTGAGATTGTTACTAACAGTCATAGTTAGCTATGAGACACAGAGAGGCAGACCAGAAGGACTTAGGGTCAATGTGTTTATCTCACACCAACCTTTGCTTTCCTGACAGTCTCCTGAACTTCTGTGATCTTCTGCTCCACATTGAGCCCCGTCTCCCCTGACAACAGCTTCCGTCGACTCTCCAGCATCTCCAGAGCCTGGCAAAGAAAACCAGACTAAACTGGCAGCAAGAAAATCTCTACACATTTGTGTGTCTTACTGATGCAGGTACCTGAACATTCAGTGTTTATTGGTTTTAACTCCTTGAAGAAATGAAAAGGATTTGTTCAGCTGGTGATGAGGGGATGGATAAAGGTAAATACACAACAGTACAGGACAAGAAACCCTAAGAGAGGTCACTAGAGACTGGGATGAAGGTTCACCTTCCAGCAAGACAAAAACTCTACATCCAACCAGAGCATTGGTTGTTCTGGTTGCAACCAATGCTATTATGGTTTGATCCTAAGTAGATCAAACCATATTAAGGAGGCCTACTCAAAGTCCAGACCTATTTCCAACTAGCAATCTGTGCCAAGACCTGAAATCCAGTGTACACAAATGCTCTTCATTCAATCTGACTGAGCTTTTCAGGACAACGTATCAGTCTGTAGACCTGAAAAATGTGAAATGATTCGTAGACCTAAAGACTTGCAGCTATAGTTGTGGTAAAAAGTGCTTATGCAATGTATTGTTTCATGAATACAAATGCATGCCACACTTTTCAGGTCAACATTTGCTATATGTTTTTAGGAAAAAAAAACACTTCCCAATTCAGCACTACTTTGTGGAGTCTAATAAACTTTGAGTAAAATGCATCAAAGTTTGTGGTCAGAATGCCATAAAATAAGGAAAAGATCGAGGGGTATGAATACTTTTTAAAGACGCCACAGTGTTCTCTAAAGGCACTCAAATTGATAATAAGTAAAGCATAGTTTCAGCGCCTTACATTCTGCACAGTGTAAACATAAAGGTTGTAAATGTTAACAGCTTATGGTTTCATCTAGGACATGTTACTGTGGAATATCATCTCTGGTGCCCAGATATTAAACTGTTAGCATGTGATGACAGTCATACAGCTACAGTCTTCAGTCAGAGACCCACAGCATCACCATCCACAACAACTCTTTGAAGAAACTTAGATCTTATTTTGGAATTGAATTGAACTGTTTCCCTTTGGATTGTTTCAGTTCTGCAGTATTTCTTCAGATGTTAGAACAACAAGCGGTTGTTTATGGCATACTTGCACTTTTTAATAAAGTGAACACATATTCAGCCATGTTTTTATAGTTGGACCAGTTGGAAAGACAAAGATAGAGCAATCTTTAACTCCAGAAAAAAAGGGTTACAATGATACAGCCAATAAAAAAAAAATCTAAATAGGGGAAAGGTCAAAGGTCAAGCACAGAGTAGTGGCTTTGTGTTCTGCTCACCCTTTCCCCATGAGTGGCGATCTTGTAGTCCTTGGCAGCCTTGGTAGCCCATTTCTTGGCCTCCTTCACCAAGCAGCTCTCTCCCTCAGAGCCCTGCATGTCCTGCAGTGCTGTCATCTGTGTGAGAAACAAACTCAAATCATTTTTCCTGAGTCCTGCAGGGTCAGAGGAACAACAGCTGTTTGTGTGCTGCTGACTAGTGTTTCACCTTAGGTAAGACACTACTGCAGTAGCCACCGTTCAACCCAAAGAGGACAGCACTAAGACAGTTTCAGGTCAAACATTGCAAAAGTTTACAAGAAAATGTTACATTTTGCACAGTAAGATAAGGATGTCTCCACCTGTAATCAGAACTGTTACTATAATAATAATAATAATAATAATAATAATAATAAAAATGGAGGAAGTTGGGTTGTGGTCTGAGAGAGATATTTAAATGATTGATTCTTTTAAGGCACAATTTAAACTGTTCATCTGCAAAAATGATTCTTTGGAGTTTAGTTAAGAAAAGCTCTCCAGTAGAAAACAATCCTCCTCCTTGTTAAATGGGGAATCTGTCATCAGGGTTTCCCCCAGTGCACTACAAGTCTGGCGGGCCACCAGGCTTTACTTGTGCCCCCAGGCTAAGCATTGCTTATTTATTGAAGTTTTTTTTTTTTTTTTAATGTTTGCATTTTTTAAGACTTTATAGATGGTGTTCAGATATTAATCTTCCAATCTTCCAATAACTCATAATTATCAAGTAATATTTCCAGGTTTCCTGTCGACTTTAAACATTTTTTAACTTAAAAACACGACGGGTCGCTGGATGAATGACTGCCGAGCTCCCCAACCACCGGGCTTAGCAAGTTTTCTGGGGGAAACCTTGCTGTCATGGTCCACACGTGTTTGTGTTTTGGTTTTCTTTTGTGATCATTTTTGTTTGGAAGGTTTGGCCATACAAAGTTAATTTCCTGTTTTTTGTTGCTGTCATTAATGCTAATATGCCCTTTGTTTTGAGAACCTTGCTTATCTCTTGTGTTCTGTTCTCTGTGTATTGTGGATTTTTCTCCCTCTGTGTTGTCTGGATTAGTCAGTTTCTCCTGCTCAGTTTTCTCCCACAGCTGTTCAACATTCCTCTGGTTAACGCCGAGACATGGCTCCTCTACAGACCACTGGAATTGTGAGATCAAGTATTCACACCAGTATGTAATGGAAATCCTGCCAGCGCAAACACAAACCGGTCCCGCAGTAAAACCTGAACTTTTGAATTTCAAAGTTCTCGAACTCAACAACTTTCTGTGCAGTTCAGACCAAAACAAACATCAGGTCAGTCATGAGGTCCCATTACCTTCACCGTTTTCCAACTGCTGTATACGTCATCCAAGATGAGTTTCCTTCTGATTGGAGACAAATCGGATCCGGTGTGTCTTGGTCTCTAGGCTCCTTTGTCACTGATCACATTTCCTCTGTATCTAAGTTCCCCGATTTTCATTGGTCATTGCTGGACTGTATAAGACCCTCAGTCAAGTTCATAAGTGCCTCTGTGTTCTTGTGTTCTCTCTAATATAAGATTTTTCAGTTCTCTTGTTAAATTCTGTTTCATTGGCCCATGTGGTCCCTGTACGCTATCTTTGACAGAAGGAACCCAGTTTTTTTTTTGAAAACCTGAATTCAGTTTCCAGTCAGTTTGAAATCAAATCCAACTGAGA
This sequence comes from Alfaro cultratus, assembly GCA_903066825.1. Lineage (NCBI taxonomy): Eukaryota > Metazoa > Chordata > Actinopteri > Cyprinodontiformes > Poeciliidae > Alfaro > Alfaro cultratus. Next base: position 29,989 of record CAEFZX010020139.1, read on the forward strand.
TGATGTGCTTTGACCTTATAAAGGCCGTCAATGCTCAAAACCTGTCAGAATGGCTGAATTAAAACAAGTCTGCAAGCAAGAGCGTGCCAAAATTCCTCCACAACAAAGTAAGCGGCTCATTGAGCGTTACCAGCATGACACAGTCAGCTACTAGGTCACTATGTTACCTTTCCTCATAGAGCCATGTTGGTTTGGATATCTTTTGCTTCTTTAATAAATAAAATCATCATTTGCAAATTGATTTTAGTATTCACTTTGTCTGATATTTAAGTTTGTTTCATAATTTTAAGCTCTTCACTGCCAAACAAGAAAAAATCTGTAAGAAAGCAAAACTTCTTTCACAACTCCACCAAATCAATGAATGAAGAAGGAGTCAAAGTGCAGACACACACACCACGTCCCGCAGAGCAGGCTGGAAGATGAAATCTGATGTTCTTGTGAAGGAAATGGATTCCTGCAAAAACTGTTGAACATTCCTCTCTCTGGTCACCTGAAAACAAATAGTGTGCATCAAATGAATTGTTCACTGATCATCTGAAAAACATTCATCCTGCCTCAGATAATTCAGGGTTTCAGATGCTTTGATTTTGGCTCCAGATGTTCAGAGAACGACTCAGAACAAATTCCTCTTCTTAAGTTATGTGGTGCTGGATTTCTCGCTGCAAACATCTCTCCTTTAAGCACCATATTTATTTTGGCCTTTTCGCCGTTTGGCCCGACTTTGTCTTATTTACACAAGCGACCTTGTCTTTCCCCTATTTGGCTTCTCCTGCTCTGCTCTCTCCTCTATGTGAGCCTTTTATTTTTCTGCTGCTGCATGGGAATGAGGAATGTCTCATGTCTGGTCTCAGACAACATTCTGGCATGTTCCACCTGGAAAGCCCCACACTGAAGAAGTGGAAAGGCTTCAGTTTAGCAATTCTATAATCACTTTTTCTAATAAACCAAGCTAAAATACAGATACAAATATTAATGAATACCATTATAATATGCAACATTCTATTACATTCCTTTGTTCTTTATTTCAGTGATCCTTTGTTAAAGGGGCAGTATTATGTAAAATCTACTTTTAACATTATGCTATGATGTTATTCCCTCATCAAAAACATGCCTGGAGTATTGTCTTGCATGTTTGAGAAATCCTTTAGTCTCCATGGCAACCATTCAGTTGTGTTTAACACCTGGATGGACTTGGTGCTGCCTTTGAGCATGAAGCCCCTCCTCCAAACTGCAGTTTCCAAGCTTTCAGCACACATAGCAGCCCTCCCCATCACTCCCCCACTCAACTCCTTCAGACTAGCCAGCAGCAAATAGCAAACACCTGGTGGAACTGTGCATGCTAAGCTCATTATATGAACTATTTCTCAGTGCAACGCTGATAAATACGTTGTTAAAAGGTTAATAGAGGAAACATGTGGTGATGACTTCCTAAAGGTGAAGAGCAGGATCTTCTTTAAGAGACATGGGCCCAATTTCATATCATTAAATTACAAACTCAAATTTCTTTTAAGTCATATTTGATATCTAAAACATTTTTATAACAACTGAAGGTAACATAGTTACTTGATTGTGCTATAAGATGGCACTATGTGACTCAAAAACACACAATACTGCCCCTTTCATAGCACTCAAATAAAATTCTGAACCATATTTGACCCCAGAGAATATCCCTCTTTTTATCTGTTAGTTTCAGAATAAGAGAAGATAAGATAAGATAAGATAAGATCACCACTGAAATGGAAAGATGACTTTGACATCTGGCAGAAATCATCTATACATCATCTCTATTTTCTGTTTTCACTGCACGTGTCTTTTTCTGTGGTTACATGTGCTCACATACAATAGCCTACAGTGTAAAAATATCTATGTATTTCACAATTGTAAACAGTAAAATTGGGCAAGAAAATGATCTGTAAACTGTAAAACAATTTGAAATTTTTGATTTGATGTGAAGCTCCCATACATAAATTAATCGGTGAAAAGAGTCTTTTGTACATTTTACATTTGTACATTCATTTTGGGGGTTGCTTTCATGTTCATTTTTGGGGAAAACATACTTTTTTCCCCATAAGTCAAAACCTTTTTTTTTTTAGTAAAACATTGACTCCAGCAGCAGTTTTAGCCATATAATCAACCATGGCAATGGCCAATGCCAGAGTTCTACCATGGAATTTCCAGGTTTTGTGTGTGTGTGTGTGTGTGTGTGTGTGTGTGTGTGTGTGTGTGTACAAACCTTAGCAACACCATCCCATATCTTGCTGAACTGCTTGTGTAAGGCCAGACAGGTGTCCATCTCTGTCCCACACAGCCGGGTGAAGTGGTGCCTCAAATCGTCGTAAACGTCTCCATCCATTTGCTGGTGAGGAAAGCAGAGGAAACCAGAAACTTTCACTAGATTTTAATGGTTAAACAGACATTTGATGTCTGTTGTACTGCAGTTTACGGCAAGAAAAACTAGCCGTATCCTTGGTTGGTTATGATGTATCAAATATGAGAAGCCCTCGTCTCCACTTGGTCAGTGTGTGAGTTTCTCACCTCCATTAGGAGAGGTAAGTCTTTGGTGTGGTAGTGCTGGTGATGTGAGTTGACTGCTGCAAGGGTCAGCAGGTATTCGTTACGAGCTTCATTCAAACGGTCCTCACACTCTTTCAGCCTGGCACTGAGCTGGAAAAACATGCACACACACACACCCACACACACAACAGATCAACAGAGCTTTTTACTCAGTGTCTCAATTACACACTGCATACAGCTTTTACAGTGATTAACATCTTGTAACTGGTTAGTTAATTACAGGCTTTTCTCATAAGTTTTAAGATTCTCTACTTGTTTATTTTTTTCAGTTCCTAAAAGGTTTCACTCATTTTTGTACACACATATATATATATATATATATATACATATATATATATATATGCATACATACAAACAAGAAGTGGAAATCATTAGGTTCACAAGCAAAACCAATTTACTTAGACAACAGTTGAAACGAGACGTTCACATAGACAGAATAAAAAGGTACATATATGTTTTTTTCTCTCTGTCCTGAGTTAAATCACACCAACCTTTAGCAAATAGAAATATTTTAGTAATTCTAACTGACCTAAAGCAAGAGAGTTTCAGTCCGATTTAAGATCCGACAATGAGAAAAAAAGATGTCTTCTCTTTATTCAGTGTATGTAAATTTCTGGTTTCAACTGTAGATGAATCAGGTTCCCACAGACTAAATCAAACTGAATCAAACAACACATTTTAGACCCCAAAAATGCAGAAAAATGTGAAAAAAAAAGAAACAGCTACAGCAGGTTCATACCTTAGCAGTCATCTTATGTTGACCTGATTTGAAATGGAAAATCCCATGTTCACTCTTTCTAGTTCTATAAGCAGGTAGAAATGAATACATGTTACAAATGAGTAAAAAACAACAGGAAAACTGTGTTTGGTCTTAGAGAGAGCAAACTTGCATCATTATACCATTATCAATATTAGTAAACGGGCTCAAAACAACAATATTATCATGTAATCATTTCTGGGACAATTTGATGTCCAGCAAAATGTGTTATTGTGACAGGGGTGACTGGTGCATTACACACATTACGGCTAAACGGGAGCTTTTATGATGGTAACAGCCCCTCAGCTTTTTGGATTCCTATGTAAAGAGGATATTTGCAGCCAGTTGAAATCATATAAACCATATACATGTACAAGATTTCCCCCCAGAAAACCTGCTTAGCCCAATGGTATGGACACTGTGGCGATCCACCACCATGTTTTTGTGATAAGAAATGTTAAAAGTTAACAAAAATTTGCAGGTGTACAAGTCGGCATCATCATTTAGAAAAAATAGTATGTGAGGCCAACGGGCAGGTGCAGGGAAAGCCAGTTCAATGTGTCAACTATAAACCCAGCTTAATCCGTCTTTACTGTCACTGCTACTTGTAAAAAAAAATAAAAAAAAATCAATATAAAATAAAACACTTAGCCTGGTGGGGGGCCAAGTAAAGCCTAGTGGCCCGCCAGGCTTGTAATACACTGGAGGAAACCCTGATGTAGATGATGTTTTACTGAAACTCTGACCTTGTCTGAGCGTCAGCCGCTTTCTCTCTGGCCACACCGGCGATGTGACTCAGATGGTGGTAGTTCTTCTTGACCCTGTGCAGTTCTCGCAGGGCGTCCACCACCTCGCCCTGCACCCTCTGCAGCTGCTCCAGAACCTGCAACGTGTCGTTTCCCCGTCATTGTTTCTTAGGGGCTACTTAGCTCTGCTAAATGATCCTCAGCATAAGGTTCGCACGCCGTCTCACTCGTTTAGCGCGGATCTCCTTGGCGTTGTGGATGCTTTTGGAAGCGTCTCCAAAAAGCCGACGGTATTCTTCTGAAGCAGCGAGTCGAGAGGTGGCAGTCTGAGCTGTGGCGTCCACCACCGATCGCCACACTCCAAACACACTCCTGAAAACACACACACCAGCAACAATGACTCACACTTACACAATATAAGCAATATACACACAGAACGTCGATGAATCAGAACTTTAATAAGGTAAGCCTCACTGTGGGACCAGAGGAAAGAGGCTTGGAGCTGCAAACTGGTGTACTTCCAAATTATTATGCATCATCCCTGCTTTAATTAAATAGATATGAAAATATGGGGATACAAGTAAAATATTAAATAAAGCATAAATTATATATACTGTTGAAATAATGTGTTCCCACATCTGTTCTGTGCAGACATATTGAGCAGAAAGACAACGGATTTCCATTATACTGTATATTACTTATTAATCTTTGCACCATAATCATGTTTGCATTAGTCATGTTATTGATTTAGTATTGTCTCCTTACGAGCCTGAACAATCGGAATAAAGTTTAAAAAGTAACTTTGTGAGTCTGACAATTCCCCAAAAACTTTGTTCATTTTCACCTTATTAAAAATGAAATATTTGCTAAGTGAGGCAGGATGGAGGTAGTCATACAGTTTTTCTTACTTTTGTTGCTCATTGTGTAACATAATCAGACACCAATGGCTGCATAGTTTACAACAACAACCATGTTTATCCTGTGTGGGGAAAATGATCCTCAATTTTGACTTGAATTACAATGTGCTATTCATAACAAGACTGAATAAAAAAGTGTTGTTGAGTAAAATAGGCGAGTACAGTATCTGTGTGTGTGTGTCTGTGTGTGTGTGTGCATTCGTGCATGTGTGTTAGTCACCCAGAAATCACAGTGTCCGGATTTCCTCTCTGCCAGTCTCTCTTCTGGTACTGGACGGCTAACCGCTGAAGAGCCTGAAAACGAGATAACCTCATGAATAATAACTGTTTTACACAGATAGACACATTATTTATTCCCCAAAAATAAATAAAGGTATTTTAACTTCTACTGGCAACCAATCCGCCCACCACCACCAAAATAAAAAATGTATAATTAAATAAAGCTTGGCAGGAAGTATGCTTTCCATCTTTAAGGGTATTGCTGCTTGATAGTTTTATCTGATGTTTGAGTGCACTAGTTTAATAAGTATTGCATAACATTTTATGTTTAAATAATCTGATCTCAAGAATCTAAATTGCATAAAGAATCAGGATGTGTGTCACACAGCAGAGAACACACACAGGGAGGAGACATGAACCAGAAGTCTCTTTCTAAAAATAATTCTGGGTAGGTACAGGTATGTGTGCATGTGGTGATAAATACAAACTGAGTTATTAATCTACACTGTAACATTTGTTTAGTTTGTTTTGAAGCTTCATGTACAGAAATTCCCTCATCAGAAAGCTAGAGGCATCAGAAGCTGCAAACATGCAGACCATGCATCTAACATGCCGTCTAATGCAGATCTGATGCAGATCTAATCAAGATCTAATGCAGATCTAATCAAGATCTAATGCAGATCTAATCAAGATCTAATGCAGATCTAATGAAGATCTAATGCAGCAGGTTATAAATCATGAGATTCCGGGTCTTTTAGTTTTTATCTTTACAATAAATCAGGTTTGTGTGCCTTCACATGAAGGTGAGCCATTTCTCACACACTTGTGTGTAAACGTCTGTTAAAAGTTCAATTCTGTGGTGCAGAGAGAAAAAAAAAAACTCTTCCTGAAGCTGAACTCCAGTTTCCTCTACAGGAAACTGGAGTTCAGCCAGGAAGCTGAAATCATGCCTGATCAAAACCCTCCAGGTCCTGGTAGATTTTATGAAGAATTCTGGAATATTCTGGCAGGAAATGGAGGAAATTGCCAGATTTCTGCCAAATATTAATTCTGCCAACAATAGTCTCCTGTCAAAACCAGGAAAGGCCCTTGTATTCCCAAGTGATGGATCCCTTGTTAATGTTGATCTTAAAATAATCTGTAAAGCCTCAAAAAGAAATTAGCTTTCATAGAACAATAGATGCATGATACAGCTGTTTCACACCTGCACTGTTACCAAATGCCTCTATTTATTCTATCAAACCTTAGCCAAAAAACAGCAGCTGGATTGTAAAACTAAGGTAAGGTCCTGTGTGTGTTCCAGGAATGAGGATCCTTATGAAGAGTCAATTTATTAAATAATGTAAATCATTCGTAAGATAGATATATGAATGAACTGTATAATAATAAATAATATGTAAACATGAAAAGGAAAATTTATTTGGACATTTTTTGCAGATGTTAATCCTTACAGGTTATGTGCTGAAAAAGCATTCCATGGCATTGAAAACACTGGAAATCATCATTTTTTCTAATGAGATATTTATGACAACAAAATCTCCTTTAATCTCCATGACAACCATTCAGCTGTGCAAAATGCCTGGGTGGACGTAGCCCCACCTTTGAGGACGAAGCTCCTCATTGAAGTTGCTGTGTCTGAGCTTTTTGCTTATAGCACCCCACCACCCCCATCCTGCAACTTCCCCATTAAGCTCCTTCAGACTAGTCAGCAGCAATTAGCAAACACCTGGTGGAACGGTGCATCTGCTGAGCTTATTGCAACGCTGGTAAAAATGTTGTTAAAGGGTTAATAGAGGAGCCATATTGTGATGGGTTTCAGAAAGAGCAGGAGCCTTTAAAGAGACAGAGGCCCAATTTTAAGGCGTTAAGCTCAGAAGTCACATTTCATTTAGGTCATATTTGATATCTACAACATTTTATAATAACTGATTGTGCTATATGATGGCAGTATGTGACTGAAAAACACACAATCTGCCCTTTTAAAACCTCAGTGTGAAAACAAAGGTGAAACTCACACACTCATTGCACTTAGTAAATATTTTTGGTGTATTAACTTTCGGTCAGGAAATGCATTTTTGCTTAATGAACAATACAGGGTTTATTTTAGCTGTTTACTCGTAATGAAATCATTTCCTTTCCAGTGATAAATAAAGACTAGACTTCAAAATGTGAGCGGTTCTTTCTAAAAAGCTGAATATTTAATGAGGCATCCTAATTTTTTTCACGTCAACAGAAGTAGTTGTAGTACTGTGCTCTGCTGTGAAAAACTAGCATTCACAGGTGAGTTGAAGCTGGAAGCCATCACTGTCTTATTCCTGACAGCAGGGCCCAGTAATGTCACAACAGAAGCAAATATAGAACAGGAATTCAATAAAGATGATGCTTCCCAGTAAAACCATAAAAGGTGCCAGTAAACGGGCCAGCAGTGGACCGAAATAGACCAAGTGTTCTCACCTGAGCATACTCCTTCTCTATAGCTGCTCTCTGCTTACTGAAGGACCTTGGGGAAAACAGAGACAACCAGAATATGACACCGCTTCAACTGAATGTCAGTATTGATCCGTCAGCCTATCAGTGATCCTGTCGGAGGGTACGTGGGGCGGGGGGGCGGTGGGGTTCATACAGATGTCCCCCAATCTGTGTTATGACCCACCTGATCTCCTCCAGCAGCTCGGTGTCCTGGTGCTGTTTGGACTGCAGTTTGCTGAGCTGCTCTGAGAACAGCAGCTTCACCTGCTGGCTTTCCTTTACCTGCACACAGGTTGAGAGACGGGTGTGGTGGAAAATTACTACAAGTTAACATCTGCTGATCATGTTATACTAAATGCTTGTGAACTCTCACCAAAATAACTATTTGGGTTACATGTACACGGTTGGGAGTTGTTTTCTACAGCTGCATCAGAACCAGACTGTCTCGCCCCTTGTTTCTTACCCTTGGTATAAAACTCATGTGTTGTCTCTGCCTGGCAGAGCTTTTCATCCAGACCTACTTCATTATTGATTGTCCTATAAGCTCTCTGTATTGTGCACAATATATGAATAAACCTGATTGAGTGATTTCACCTTACAGTGCTTGGTAAAATAGTTTTTTCCACAACACGGGTTGGTAGGTTTGTTCAAGACTTTCAGAGCTGCAGCTTAGCATGCCCAAACTGCCCCTCCTGTCTGTCCCTTCTATTTATTGAGTATGCACAAAGGGACTTTTTTCTTTTAGCAAAAACTTACCAGCCAATCACAATGTAAGAGCTATTATACATTATAATACATGCTCTTGTTTTATTATTTTCCCTTAAATTTCCCTCCCATCCCACCCTGCTCTGATGGTAGTTTCTCTCTCTCTAACTCTCTATCCTCCAGCTGCTTCTTTCTTTCCTCTGATCTTTGGCTCTATCTTTAAAACTTTTCCCCACCTTTCTCCTTTTGCGTTCTCCTTTATTTACCGTCTGCATGTCCATTCCATTTGAGCCCAAAGTGAGTTCTAATAAAGTTTCACATACGTATCAAGAGGAGTATCATGGCGAGAGCTGTACCACTGGAAGTAAATCTGTTGGGCCTCACCTCGATGCTCAGACAACAATTCAGAGTACCACACTGCCGTACAGGAGACATAAAACATGGTTTGCATTGAGCTGTCCAGCACAATATTACGCAGAACTACACAGGACAAAGTGATGTCACATTCTTTCTACAACATAGGTCTTTCTGCTAATTTAGGATGGAGGCATTGCTCCTTCAGTCGCCCTAAAGCATCATGTCAGCGTGGCATGTGGTGAGCCAGTATCAAGTGTGCTCCAGTCCATCCAGAGGTACCAACCAAAGAGCAATTTCCTCTGCAAGCATTAAAGAACAGAACTGCTGATGTAATAAGGGATGCTATTTTTCTTGAATACTGTTTAAAGGGAGGCTGTTGCCTTGCAGCAAGAAGGTCCTGGGTTCGATTCCCGGCCCTGGGTCTTTCTGCATGGAGTTTGCATGTTCTCCCTGTGCATGGTGGGTTCTTTCCAGGTACTCCGGCTTCCTCCCACAGTCCAAAAACATGACTCTCAGGTTAATTGGTTTCTCTAAATTCTCCCTATGTGTGAGTGTGTGTGGTTGTTTGTCTCTGTGTTGCCCTGTGACAGACTGGAGACCTGTCCAGGGTGACCCCGCCTCTCACCCGGAACGTTAGATGGAGATAGACACCAAGGGTGTTAGAAAATGGATGGATGGATTGTTTAAAGGACTGTTGGAATGGAGTTGCAGTATGTGCCCTGGTGACAGTCTGCTCCTGTGGTGATCCTGGTGCACAGTAAGAGGAGGGTTATATTGATTACAATCTCCATATCCTGCTGGATGATATGCTGGTTGAATTGTTTTGTATTTTCACCTTTTCTGGAGAGATGGACTCTGATTCCGTCGACACCACCAAGTTTTGGTTTGAACTTTGTCTTTTCCCCTTGCAGCACAACTTATCCATGCATTTAGCCGTCACTGATCAACTGACAGACATACTTTAATTTCAAAGGTAATTTGTGCCAATTACCTAATTACAGTATGATTGAATAGTTCAGTTAGTTTGGTTGTGCTCTCTCACTCCATTATGCAATGGTGCCAGCTAAAGCGATAGCATGTATTACAATGACCAGCAGAAACCACAAACAGTGAGATGTGAACTTTCTCATCATATTCTCGCAGAATCACAGAATCGCAGCGTCGGCTTTGCCATTGCTAAACATCCTGTTTACGATGACCCAATTCAAGTGACGTATGAGCAGATATGGAGAAGAGCTAACGTCTGCAGGCTAGCTGAAACATCTTCCTTCCAGAAGTTTTCACATGTCACCAGCCTGCCACAAAGAACAGCGATGACGCTGTGCTAACAGAGCTCAGCCTTATCCACCATCCAAAAATGTAGAGACTGTGGCCTGTGTTTATGATGTGAATAGTCGATGAGATAGTGAAGGGAAACGAGCGGCAGGTTGCTGTGTGTTTGTGGTGAGGAGTTCTGAGAGAGCAGCTGAAAAACCACCTCTTAACATTTGACATTGATAGAAAAAGTTTATTAAACTGGAACCTTCTGATTAACTGCATTGAAGTTTGGTGCAGCAGGTTTAATTACTGAGTCATGTGGAAACAGAGAACATGGTGATAGCAGCTTTTAGCATGTCCACACTGTCAGCAGGAGGAAGATGGAATCAGATATCTAGAAACAAACGGTAAGGAAACTAAATATTTAGCTTCCAAAGTAAACATTTAGCTCGCTAACTAAGTGTTTAATTTGAAGTTAATCAATTATATTGATAACTAAGCATTTAAATTGCCGTTAAATATTTAATTTGTAAGCTCTATTAGCTTGCTAAGTATATATGTAGCTTGAAACAGTGGTATTTATAAATGAATGAATGACATGGTGAAAATATAACTTTGAAAACTGAACCTCCGTTCTTTTTGTTATGACAAGCTAAATAGCCCAAATTGTTCCTGTTCGTTTTTGACAGTGTAACTTTGCAAACTCCACCCGATAAACAGCAGCTGCTCAATATATTATACATGGTTTTCACACCAAACCAACCTGACATATTCAGAAAGCAGTTGAAGTTCCATTGGTGATTAGCTAGATGTATTTATTTATGTTTGTGATGGTAGGGCAGAAAGAAGCTTTCCTTGGTATCACTTTCAAGAGAAATAAAAATCAGATTCATGCAAACATTTTTGTCAGAGATGCCAACATGGAGCTCCCTTTCATTTAGCATGCTGTAGAAGAAGTCAGAACAATAACCTGCACTTTTAATCTCTACTGCATCCTTTCCTCACTAACATGATTATTTTCAGACAAGAAAAAACTCAGAAATTTTAAAGAAAAAGCTCAATATTATCTCATTTTAATGTGAACATAATCAACAGAGTACATTCAGGAAGATATTCTTAAACCAGTTTATAGTGGACATCGGGCATCTGATTTGACTAAGTTTTGATGCTAACTGAACAATATTTCAAATGAACTGTTTCAAGAAAAGCTGGGAAAGAATTGACTGTTTTTCCCCAAAGAGCAACAACATTACAAATATCTCACTGTCACACAGTAACCTAATGTCAGCTTTGCTTTATAATCAATCAAAAGCCTTAAAATAACAGTTCAGTTTGATCCAAGTCAAGCAAGCAGCAAAGTGAAAGTAGGTTTTAAAGTGAGTGAATATTCATCAGACTCTCTTACCTTCCTGGGTGGCGGCTGCATGCTGCGGTCGGTGCCTTATGGAACTGTCGTAGTTTGGGTTAGCAGCGACTTCCTTAGTAGGTTAATCCACCGTTATGTTAGCCCTTCGCTCTCTCTTCCTCTCTCTTACTCACTGTGTTGTTAGTTGGAAAGAATCCCGCAGGGGGCGCCAAAGATCAGCAGACGCAGCTGAAGCAGAGGCGACATCTTGAAGGATTTTCTTCAAAGCTTCATTTTTATTGCCAAATTCCATTGCTGTCGCTGGCCCAACAAACATTCATCATTGTTGTAAAATAAGTACCGTATTGACCAAAAGTATATTTAACATTTGTTGAGTGAATCACTAGCCTGGCCATCGCCTGCCTGAGCAATTCCGCTCAAAAAACATCTCGCTTCCAGCACAGACTGGACTTCCTCCCATAGACATGAACACGGTTTCTCCACTTGACTCGTATTGTTCCCGGTCGATTTTTGACCGGGCCAATCAGCGAACAGAAGAAGTTGTTTACGATGACGTCGATTTTCTGTCTGTAGATTTAGCAATGGCAGCGGAGGAAGTGAACGAAGCCGCTCAGTCCTGAATTAGCATTAACAGCACCTCATCTCTCTTTGTGGGGGAGGATGTTTGTTTTGACTCCATCACCCAGGGCCGACCCAGGGCCGGCCCAAGGCAAAGCAAACTAAGCAGCCACTTAGGGCCCCAGGCCCACTAAGGGGCCCCCTCAGTGGAGCTGATTTTTTTATTTTTTTTTTGTAATAATTTCTGTCATTATATCAAGAACACACAATTTCACTATGAAGTGATTTGTTTTTACAATAATCTATATTTGATAATGTATGTAGAAATTATTTTATTGATAAAAAGAAAAAAAAAAATGCTCTTGGGGCCCCCTTGTGGCCGTGGTAGGTACCGCACGCTTTTCCGGTAACATGAGCCACCATGCAGAGCATCCAAACGTCCAAAGCTCAGGTCAGAAGTTCAGTAAGCAAACAATGTCTCAAAAAGCACTTATCCTTCAGGGAGGGAGAAAAGAAAGAGGAAGAATAGAAGAAAGCCAAAATAAAGGTTTGTTTTAATGTGTCTTGGTAATGTAATGTAATGTAAAAGATTTGTAAAGCTGCTAATAGAAAATTAGTTTGATAGTGACCTGGAACGGTCCAGTTCAACAGCCAAACATTTATTCTAGGGTCTTTGTGTTTGTGTGAAACTGAGTTTAAACTTTAAATGAGTTGATTCTCATGGTTGGCTCTGAATATTTCTGAGGTATTTTTGGCTTCAAAACGTCGTGTTTGATAACATTTGATAACAGTAATTAAAACTTCTCAATGTTTGACATTGTCTAGCAAAATGTTTTTATGTCAGGCTACAAGCTGCTACATTAATGAGCTGCTCTAAGCTGGAGTTGTTGTTTCCTATTGAGCATAATCATTTTGTGGCTAAAACAAACATTATTTTTACATCAACTTCTAAGTTATGTGAAACTTCTGTTAAAATCATTTGAAGGCTCAGAATC